>WOGR01011117.1:0-10674 GCA_015342045.1 Leptinotarsa lineolata | reverse complement strand
TAATGAATCATAATATGATATTATATACGGAGTGTTCCATTTGAAAAATCAAAGAAGCCGCTACTTTATAGTAGAAGCGACAACGCCGCTTCGTCTGAAATATTTTAGGCGTGTAGATCATATTGATTTATGCATACTATCAAATTTTCAGGTTGATCCGTTAAATAGTTTGTCAGAAACGGCTAATTAACGCTCATCATGAAAAGCCCTGTATAGCATCTGGATTATTGAGTCTTCAACAATAAAAAATGGTTGCTATACTTCTGACTCAGACCTTGTAAATACTTTTGAATGAAGTATATATTTGACAATCTCAGTCCAAAACCAAAATCGTCATAATAGTTTGATAAATCAGTGAACGATGACATCCATTAAAACACATTTCAAAAACAGTTATTATGATTATGTAACGAATTTAAAAAAAGTCATTTTTACGAGATTGAAATGATAATAGACACATGGGAGTGGAAGTGAAAAAGAAATAAATATTCTCTCAGATTTTTCTATATTTTACAGAGACCTTTGCAGGTGATTTTGTAACAACCACAATGGAAAATATAAAGATTCAAAACTGTCGATTTTGAAAATTTATTACTGAACTATAGATTTAAAAATTACTTTTGTAAAATAGTGAAGTACATCGATAAAAAATATTTTTTGCTTTCGCAAACCCTGGCTCATATGTCTCAGTCATTTTTTGCTAATAGTGTACTATTCTTGCCACCTCCCTCGAAATAATATTCCATATACGTAATTGTGAATAAAAGTATATGAGGAAGGAAATCAAGATATTAGAATATAAAGAAACAATCGGAATATGTCACTGCATTCATTTTTTTAATTTCAAGTTGTAACTGAAGTTCAGTTGGAGATTTTTGACAAAAGAAATCTAAGGCAGGGGACTTAGTACCAACTCTTAACAAAGCCTCAAATATTAAGTTTGCATATGAAATTGAAAACGACGAGTTTATCATTCTTGTACTTCATGTGGAATAACCAGAATTTAATGTCTAAAGGAAGGATATTAATACTTTCAGATATATTCCTGGGATCTCACGCCATTGTCCACAACACAAAATGGCAGAACTAAAATGTTCTTGTCTATAGGCTTGTCCCTTGAGTAAATAAATATATGATATTGAGAAAAATGTTAGGGACATAGCTGAAAGCAACAAGTACATTCTAAATATAGTAGATGAAATAATCAGGAAATTTAAAGACAAATCTTAGACTTTTCGAAAATACATTGATTTATATATTTCAATGTTTTTCCGTATTAATCAAGATACACTAACAATATAGGTCATATTTTTATAAAATTAAATGTGAAAGTAGCCTAATTTTTTTTACTCACTTTTACAATTGTAAGGTAACCTTAAGATACGTTGGAAAAGCTGTGAGGACTATGACAAAAAGTATCATATCGGTCAAACTAAGCGAGCTTCTCAAATTCGTTTCAAAGAACACACATAATATATCAGATTTCAGTGTCTCTCAACACGCTTTGGCGAACGGCCATAGAATAGATGAAAACTGTCTAAAATCGGTACATGACCCCAGATTTTAGATGCTTTAGGAAATCTGGAAATACCTAGCAATTTTTACCTTCACATCAATCGCTCTGTTAAAATAATGTACATAAAAGTGCACCATGTTAATAGAGGCCCGATTTAGAGTTAGGGCACAGGTTTGAACCCATTTATAACTATCATTCCATAGTTGCATTGGATATAAAAAAAGACCAAAAAATACTTTTACAAATTTTATTACTTTTATAAAGACGCCAATACGAAAGTTTACCTAAAGAAATTGAAAATTTGACAAACTAAGTATATGTACCTAATATTAATTCAAAGAATATTCTTCTATACTGCTTATAATTATAATAACCTCTAAAAACACCAATCAAATTCTCGTGGAGGCGGACAAATTGCCTGAAGTCAGTCACTGGAGAAATTTGATCACTCTGTGGAATACCCAAATAAATAGGGAATCCCACAGGTTTGCCACATCCGCAAGTTTCTAGGGTTACTAAAATAATCATTATACACTTTAAATACAAATAACATACAATATAACACACATTTTACTATTTTTGAAAGTAGACACTTTTTTTAACCTAAACGATTTTATACTCACTTCTCAGCTGGCAAAATGAATTATAACATTTGACAGTCTCAGAAAAATGAATGCTAAATATTCCCTAGTACAACTTTGCTTACTCACTATACTTTTCTATATCAGGTCAGCGATGTTCATGGGCATTTCATCAATCCTTGTATTATAAAATTGTTCGATGTCTTTTAGTGTCCGCTTGTCTTCCTCGGCAACAAAATTTATAGCTACTCCCTTACGACCAAACCTGCCGCCACGACCAATCCTAGAAAACAAAAAAAGTATTGAAAAGTGTTATTTTAAATAAATATGCTCATTATTTGATTATTATCATCAGATATAAAAAGTTCACATCAGTACCATCAGCGATCTTGGTGGAAAAATAGCATCATAAAATAAAATATTTAGAAGTATAAAAATCTTCATTATTCTTCAATCTTGTGATCAATTAGTCTTGCATCATGTGGAATTGTATAAGTATAAGTGAAGATAAGTGCCCAACCATCGTGGAAGAAGTTACTATACAAGCAGTTATTTTTAGCTAATCCCACTTTTGCTATCCCGCTCAAAGTCTGTTGAATTGGACAAAAGTTTCTTATTTTGGGAAACTAGTACAATCTCTTTCCATACCGAAAATATTAGTGGTTTGTTTTTCAAATATTCACTAAAAACTAGAACTGTCGAATTTTGTTTTTTGACATGTCAATTTTGGGGGCGTAGCTAGGCGAGGAGTCAATAATGTGTTTGAAGGATTAAAATCATCTCTAAAGAAACCGTTGATAGGTATTAAATGTGGAGCCCATATAATTCATAATGCTATAAAATCTGCTGCTACCTTTAGATTATGAAAGCATTATTGTAAAAATATATTCATTTTTTTAAATTTATACGGTTCGAGTTGAAGCTCTAAAGGAATTTTGCGCTGAAGCTGAAATAGAACATCACCAAATGCTCGGAACTTGCTGGCTTGCGCTGATGCCTGCTTTGGGCAGTTTTGAAAATGTACTAGCCGTTGAAGAATTATTTTTTGAGATTGAAAAATGTCTCAAATCAATAAAAGACTTTTTTGAAGATCACACATCTGAATTATGGCTTTGTTTTTTACACGCTCAGTCAAAAAGTTTTCACCAATCTGTTTTGAAGGTTGAAGGTCAAATTGTATCGGCAATTGACGCTGCAAAAGAAATCAATCAACTCATTTAGAATTATATTCAGAAGGAAACCAATCAGTTTCTTCCATTTTCTGTTCGTAATTAAATCATAAAACTAAATGATGATATTTATGAAGATTTTGTGAAAAGAACAGCAACAGAATTTTATAACACAAGTTGTGAATATTTGGAAGAATGGACTAACTTTCTTACTAGAGAAATGGAGATGTTTTATTGGGCAGATTTAAAAAAAGTACCTGCGTGGGAAGATGTACAAAAAACGTTGGATGTATTGATTGAAAAGGGATATATTGACAGTACTAAAGATACAGAAGTATTTGACTAATTTTCATTGATTGTAAACTACGTCACTCCACAAAAAATAACAGACTGGAATAATTTGAAAGTTCACACAGAAACTCGTTGGGTGTAAGTATTGAAACACTTTCGCACCAACAATCTGCATTTGTACCAGAATCACCGATCAGTCGATGAGGCGGTTTGGTTTTGCTTAGCGTTCGTGCTTGACACGCACCAATATTTTAATCTTTCGCGTGGTTTTAGAAAACGGGACTATTTTGCGCCCCAGATCAGTATTTGGGGACAACGGTATAGATGGTCGAATAAAGGGACAGTCCCGTTCAAAACGGGACGTCTGGTCACTTTAGCTATTCATAGCAAGAATTTCAAGCAACGTTCCATCAAAATATAAAATGAATATGACTCACCTGTGAATGTAGTTCTCCCTATTTGAAGGCAAATCATAATTTATAACAAGTGAAACTTGTTGCACATCGATACCACGAGCCAACAAATCTGTAGTGATGAGGATCCTGGAAGATCCGGTTCTGAACTGTCTCATAATGATATCTCTTTCATTTTGCCCCATATCTCCATGAATAGCAGAAACGGTGAAGTCCCTGTCGTGCAAGTTATCGGTTAGGAAGCTTACTTTGCGACGGGTATTGCAAAAGATAACAGCCTGGGTTATTGAAAGTGTTTCATATAAATCACATAAGGTGTCGAATTTCCAATCCTCCTTCTCAACATATACATAAAATTGTTTGATGCCTTCCAGAGTGAGCTCATCTTTCTTGACAAGAATTTGTACTGGATTCCTCATGAAAGCTTCAGTTATCTTCAACACATCATATGGCATGGTCGCGGACAGTAATATAACTTGAACGTCTGAATTGATGGTTTTGAAAATATCATGGATTTGAGCCGAGAACCCTTGAGACAGCATTTCATCAGCCTCATCCAGTACGAACATGTTTATGTAACTTGTTCTTAAGGCGCCACGATTAATCATATCATATACTCTACCAGGTGTACCCACAACTACATGCACACCCGCTTCAAGTTTTCTGATATCTTCTTTAACATTTGTTCCGCCAATGCACGCATGGCATTTAGTATACATAAAGTCTCCTAATGCGATCACTACTTTCTGGATCTGCTGAGCCAGCTCTCGGGTTGGAGCCAAAATCAAAGCTTGGCACTCTTCTCTTTTCGTATCTATATTCTGCAGGATTGAAATAGAGAAAGTTGCTGTTTTACCAGTACCCGATTGGGCTTGAGCGATAACGTCATGCCCTTTTATGCAAGGGATGATCGCTCTTTGTTGAATCGCAGACGGTTTCTCAAAACCGTAGGCGAAAATACCTCTAAGAAGGTCATCTTTCAGGTTCATGTCGTCAAAGTTATCTACGACATCATCATAGTTGGTGTGTATGGTACCGTCAGGTTGCATGCCTGCAGGTTCGATAAGAGCTGCAGCTCCTGTTTCTCCGATATCAACTTCATTATTCCTGCAAAAAAATGATATGTTACGAATATTGAACAAATGCCAAAATCGGCTACAAGGAGTATTCGTAGGTATTTTTCATTGAAATGTATGGTTATGTTTTATCAGCCTGCAACTATAACTACCACCAAGATCATTCCTTACAGGATGACTCTGAAAACTGTACCGACTGATGAGGTATAACTAGAAAAATAGGTTCAAACTACGTTGGCTCAAACACCTAATATTTTATCACACATTTTTAATATAGCTCATATTTTTGATATATTTCATTAAACATCCACAATACTTATCCCACATGAGGCCTACGCCCTTTTTTCAGTATAGGTCATATGAAAGTTTGAAGTAGAATATTAATCTATAAAAAGTGTAGGGACCACAAAGTAAACTATGGTTAGAAACTGGCAAAAATGTAGCTCTAGTGCTTTCCAAAAATTTTTCGGTTGACGTTAATATAAATGAAGATTCCCACATATTTTGTATCAAGATGAAAAAGTAGAAAGCCTAAACCTTTCCTAAAAAAATAATCTCTCCTAAATTTATACCCCTGCAATTTAAATCAATATGCGTTGGTTTATTAAAAAACACAAGTTCCTCCAAATATATGCAGCCAATAAAAACATAAACCAATAAAAAATCTAGGATTTATTGCAAAATTGAATTTCTCGTATTAGGTATGTATAAAAGTTTTAGTGGTCTTGAAAAGCCCAATTTCACCAGTCGATAGTATTAATGAAGAAACCCTCCACAATATTCATTGAAATTAATATTAAAATTTTCAGATTTTTTTCATATTTGTAAGTCAAAGTACAGACAAAAAACTTCCTGTTTGAAGTATCACAAAATTTGTTCTTGTTATCAATACAAATGATTCATTTCGTTACCAAATCACATTGGATAAAAAAGTTGAATTGTGATAATTTAGGATTTCAATAACAAAAAACAAACAAGAAGTAAAATGGGAGCAAAACTAATATTTATATCCGTGGGACATATTTTAGACTGTACCTAGTGTCAAAATTTGTCATGGGGACGATATACTGTGAGCATTATTCATTGTAAAATATATTTTTTCTCATACATTTTTCAGAATTTGCAAACTGCAGCCCAAACCCATAAAGGGATCATTTACAGGTAGTGTTGTTGTGCAATTTACTGATGGAGCGGTACACAGTATCGGTATGTGCTGTATTTGCCTTAGTCTATGTACAGACCGTTCCAAAAAAAAGTACAGAATATCCTTATTGGAGAAGAACCTATCTGTCCCAAAAATTAAACTAACTTAGTTAACAAAGTTCACTAACCGAAGTTCGAACTTATTTAACTGCACACTTTACAACAAAATATGAAATATTGAAAGAATCCCTATAAAAAACAAATGAGTGCTTTAATTATTTATTAACCAATATAATAGAGGTTTATAGTATCTTGAAAAATTCAATTTCATCAGTAGATAGTATTAACGTTGGAACACCGGCAAGCATTATTAATTTACCTGTCACACTTACTACCGACGTAGATACCTTTCTTTACAAAATAATGGAAGAGCCAATATTTCTCCACAATGTCTTCAGATAAACAATTGTTGAGTGAAGCACAGCTTATTGATATTCTGTCAACACTTGCATCTGCTTTCACTAACGGATGCAAAAAAATATGATCTGTAAACTGAGCAAATAAAAATGTAACTATATAATATGCTTACAAAATTCTACTACTCTGAATTTCTTCCATTTATAGCTTGCTAGAACGTTCTACCCTTCAAAAAGTTATAAATCATTCGAAAGTAACATCATGCACAACAAATTAGAGTCCAAATAGTTCGTTTGGGACATATACTATACGTGTGAAATTGTAGGAAATTTGCCATGGGGACAATACTTAGGTATACTGCGAACATTATTCATTGTAATATAAAAGAATAAAACGGAAAGGATTATTTGTATGTAAAAGTGTATAATTCAATTTTTTCTATCGCAAAGCGGTTTCGACTTACGTCATCTTCAGTGCTCACCTGGAAGCAAGTAATCTTTTTGAAAAAAGAGTGATTGAACAATTTTAAATTTAAATTTTTTCAGGATGAGAAATTTGAAAAAAGAGTGATTGAAAAATTTTAAATTTAAATTTTTTTCAGGATAAGAAATTTTGAAAATAGTTAATTTTATTGTAAATGAGTACTTACTCGTCAGGAAGCAGGTAAGTTCTCCTTTTATAATAAACAAATAACATTTCAAACAAATGCTCTATTATCAACTTTTTTGACAATTATTTAAAAAAAAACTTTCGAAACCTGATTTTATATTTATACATTGTCAAAAAAGTTGATAAATAATAAGGTTAGAGCATTTGTTTGAAATAATATTTGTTCATTACTAAAAGGTGAACAAAAAAGAATTGAAGTGTCTTTGTCCTATCTCCATTAGTTTAAGAGTAATTTCAATAACAATGATTGAGAACCATGAGGAATTGCCAAACGCAAAAATAGAAAAATATTAAAAAATTTGTACATAATAGAGAAAAAAATTTTTACACAAAAAGTGACACATGGTTATTTTTGTTTTTTTTGTAGTATTTAAAAAAATATATCGTAAAAATTAATTTGAATATCAAAGAGAAATAGAAATTATGATTTTAAAAAAATCGTCCCTTAATATTCATATTCAGTAGCAAAAAAATTTTTAATCAACAAATGCGTTTTGAAGCAATGAAAAATGTTATCTCATGGAAACAAATGAAGGTAGTTGTTAATTAATTGATGTTGTCATTATATAAGTGTATTTCATAAATTCGTTAATTTTTGGTACCTATAGGATGTATCACATAAATTCACATTAGAATTATGCCAGGCGTGAATACACAGGGTGTTACTTATAAATTAAGTAAAGTGCTACCTAACTCCGGTATAACCGTAAGTATTGGAAAACCCCCATTAATTTCATTCTATAAAGCATATTGAAAAACCTATATTTGCCCATTTTCAGAATATGAATCCTATTATCTCGCAAAATTCGGCTAACCGACCCAGTATAATTTTTCTCAAAGCCATAAAATGTAAATGAAGTATTATCCACCTTATCTAACAGTTTCCAGAAATTGCAAACTGCAGCCCAAACCCATAAAGGGACCAATTCCAGGTAGTGGTGATTTCTGCAAATTACTCTAATGGAGTAGTACCTAGTATCGGTACGTGCTGTATTTGCCTCTTTCAATATACAGACCGTTTCAAAAAAGTACAGAATTTCTTCAACTTACCAAGGTTTATCAGTAGAAGTTCGAACGTTTTTGAATACACACTTTATAACAAATTATGAAATATTAAAAGAAAACCTCGGAAAAACAAACGGGTGCTTTAATTTTGTATTAATAAATAAGGAACAATATAACCAAAAGAAATATTTATAACAAAGAATTAAATTAAAAATAAACATCATATCTACATTAAAAACATTAATAAAATGAAATATTTTGAAAAACGATATAACTCAATTCCAAAAAGTACAGAATACCAAATCCCAAAAGAATTTAGAGGTTGTTCGATTACAGATTTAATAATGGAATATTCAAAAAAAAACAAAAAAAAAACAAAGTAGTGCTTGAGAGACTTCGATTAATAAAAAGAAAATTTACCATTCAAGATGAAGTCCATTGGGATTTAAAAAAAATATCAATTACAAAGAATGAAATTGAAAATAATGACAAGATTACGAGTATTCAACGAGGAATGTTTCAAAATAAACATTGAAAAAGGAACCTATTTTACATACTTTTAATGTTACTTGATACTTTTCTATCAAGCCTCACTAATTCATTTCTCGAACAAGTCCAAATTAAAATAAAATGAAAATATTTTACTGGGTATTGATTTGATCAGTCTATGCCGCTATTTACTAGTGTACTTACTGTTATAGATTTGGAAAATAATTTTATTTTAAACTACTTTCCTAGATACACTCATTAAAAAAAAATATTGTAAAATTATTTTGAGGACTTCGCAAACTCTTAAAAATTATTAAACTGATAAACAAATAATAAGGACTCTTTAGCATTCTTCATGAAATATTTTTGAATCAGTAAAATCTCAGATGTAGGTTTGAGCAATTATTAATTTGATAGTGATTGAAGTAGTTATGCTTCAAGAAAGTAATTGAGTAATAAGTATACAAAAACTTACGACATTGTTCGATGAAAAAATTCACAAACTGCACTTTGAAGTAAACGTTGGTAAACCAAAGATTTCACTCTGTGGATTTAACACTATTTGATGTAACGTCATGGAATGGCCCTTTTATAGTATTTTCAGGTAGAAATTTCAAATGGGAAGGGATGATAGTTTTGGAATATGCAAAACCTCCTCTCCTTTCACTTTCTGTCTGGCTTCCCTTTGCCAAAATGTAAATTCATTTATTTATTTTAACATTATAATTCATCTTCAGAAAAAAATTAATATCGAACAAATGTTTGAGGTATGAATACTTACACAACTAATATTATTTATCACATTCGCGTAAAATAAAAGTATCAGTATGAATAAGCATTTTATAAACTATGTTTATTGAAAGACGGAAAATATATATTAACTGTCATTTCAACGAAATTAAATAAAAATAATCATGAAAAGGAAATTAATTTTTACATGCTTTTACAAACACTAAACACCTTAATAGGGTTATGAGGTTCAATTTTAAAATCGAATTTCGAATTTTAAAAAATATTGCCATTTCTGAGTTGAATATTGAGTAATGAATCATTCTCAAGAACTTCATGCATTATTGTTTTAATATGAGTTCCTTTCGAAACTTGAAACATCATTCAATATTTTTAGAAGAAATTAGTTTTTTCGAAAAATCTTTTTGCCATTCAATATGTATGAATTGAACTAAATATTCATAGGAATGCTACACAATGTGATATATGAAAGAGGATTGATATAAAATGTCACTTACATGGAGCCTGATCAGTGTACTTCGAAGCTTCGAAAAGACACTTGTCTTTTCACCTAATCAGCACCGGAAGACAAATTTACTCTTGTCAGGATGACAGTATGTATGCACATTCATACGGTTACTTAATTCCAGCTGTAGAAATTTCATTTAAATTGAAAACGGAATAATTTCAGGAGATATTACTTTTTGAAAAAGAAAGGTTCTTTGTTTCCTACTGTGATTAATTTTCAATATAAAAGTAGTTGTTTTGAAAGGCCTTTTCTTGCTTCCGTGTAGTGAATGTGGAAGGAGTTGTTTCGGAAGATTTATAAATAATTTTTATTGTAGTTATTTTATTTCTTCTTTTCTTTGGCAGTTCACCACATTTTTTGTCCAATGATGGAGAAGTAGAAAGCCAACAAGCTTTTTTATTGAAACCTAATCTGTCGCTTTTTGTACGAAAATGTGAAGTGTGAATTATTTCGAGAATAAATTTCAATAAGATAGGTATCAGAAATTGTTTGATACATGCGAGATGAATGTGAACATGTTTTTTAGATTTTTTGCTTTAAGTGACACTCTTCTCATCCAAAATGAATTTTACTTCTATAAATCAATAAAAAACCCGAAATATATACCCCTAAACGAGCAACTCGATCTATGTAGGTCTCCACTCTTG
>WOGR01011116.1:344-10674 GCA_015342045.1 Leptinotarsa lineolata | reverse complement strand
CAATATTGGACATACGGCAGAGAATAATAAATATTTGCAGAGATATTGTCGTTACTGTGTTCAAAAATGTTCGGCATGAAATATTGAATATGTCAGAAAGTTCAAGGCAATCATTTCGAGCATCTTCTGAATTGACCTCAAGCTTATTAGCTCATATTATGTAGTTAAATGTCAGTTTATTTAGACAATTATTAAAAGTTCCGCCATTTTGTAGTAGTTAAAGATACTGACATTATATTCTAGAGTTGTGAAGCATTTGTCAGGAGCTTCAAACAGATGTGCTACAAGACCTTCCTTTTTATTTAGTTTCTCTTCCAGATGGCGTCCAGTCGCCATCTTGAAAGTTTCATCTGTCAGTTTCACTTCAAAATAAAGTATTCATGCATTAGTTTCATTATCCCAAATTTCAATTTCTTGAGTTAACCCGTTCAAAAAATAAAAGGGGGGAGCCTTAAAGCCTGTTTTTATTAGTAAAGAAAACGTCATATTGTGTGAATGATGATCGTTTTAGAATCATTCAATTTGGGTATAGTACCATTTGTATCTATTTATAATTTTGACGAAGTTGTCGAAAGACTGACAAACATCAACATAGCCAATTTTCACCGTATCATACCAGATTTTGACTGGTCACTTTCATGCTGGTGCCATTACTTGAATATCTCGTGGGAGTTAGGTGTGCTGCGATCACTAGATAACAATAATTGCATTTCGCACGCAACATCCTAATAAAACACGAGACTGCTTCAAACTGGGTAATGTATCGACCACTTAAGATGATCAATAACATCTTCAATGATTAATACTTCTGCTTCGATAGAGTTAATAATTTACTGAAGGGTTCTATTCAGAAAATCAATAAGTTGCATATGAGGTTTTGTGATATCACAGTAAAGTTGGCTTGGGCACGTTTTGAGTTTGGTCCCTTTCCCAACAAACAATCTGAATTTCATTACTCCGCACTGGAATATTGCATGAAATATTTTTTCAGCCATCTGATTCTGAAGACTATTCTGAAATGTTATAATTTTTTCCGCTAATATTGTTCAGATACATAGTTTCATCTATTTTATATTGGGATGATGTTATTGCTTATTCAACACTCTGGCAAGTGTTTTCTTGAATCGATATAATTCGTTCTTCAATTCGAAAAAATGAAATTATCCAAAGGAAAAATTCTTTCAGACCAGTGTTCCCTCACCTATACATTAGGTTTATGGACTGAGATAACGAGAGGTCAATCATTGGCCTGTCGTCTGTGCAAGCTAGTGCCTAAACCAACACGAAGTCGATTATTTCCTATAATTAAAAATCAAATCCTCTCAGAATATCATACCTCGCACAAAGCTGGAGCGAACGACAAGCAACACATCTGCCATCGCCCCCTCTGCCTGTAAACGAGGTACTAACCAAATGGCCTAAATCCTCGTACAAAGAAATAAATTTCACCTATATAGTAAGTGGGCATACTTGAAGACTGGCTTTAAATCAAATTATACAATATAATTATAAATATAAACCAAAAAATAACGTAATAAAATGGAATACAAATTATTTTTTGGTAGTGAAGTCTTCACATTCTTGGGAAAATAGAAGTCGAAGTTAATGATTTTGAACAAGAGTTTCATACACTTGTTACCATTTGTGATCGGTTGAACTCTATAGTCAAATAAGCAATAGAGAACATAATCACTAGGCCAAAGTGAATAATTTTGCGAAGAATGAAATCAATAACAGCATGGAAATAATTTATTTAGTCAATTTGAAATTATCAACAACTTCTGTGGAACTTGCTGATCCTGAAGTGATATTTTCTATTCTTCGAAAAACATTTTTTAGAGAAATCGATGTTTTCTCAAATATATTTGATGTTTAACAATCTGAAAGATGAGTGTGGAATAATGAACACTTGGAAGTCAGCAAAAAAGGTTTTTTCTTTTTCGAAGATATGTTTTATCGTAACTCTTCATTTTCAATCAACGAAACGGAAAAAATAGTAAAGTCGGTATGATGGTTTCTTTTCGTAAAATTTCTCCACTTATTTTCGATGTTTTATTTGGATACTTGCGAATATTTCAGATCAAGAAATCATACATTCGTCTAATTTTTCCAAAACATATAGTTTTGAGAAATAAAAATGATTGTTAAGGAATGTATAACGAACTCACATATTTTCAGATGAAATTTTGAGGTTATGGAAACATTTTGTATCGGAAGATTTTGTCAACTTTGCATAAAGTCGACTTTTCTATCGCTAAGGTATTTCATAATGTGAAGTTTCACTTGGTTTCTTCAACCAACCTAATCTTTCATTCATCAGACATTTTCAGTCGCCTGAGTGCGACTTCTACGGAACAGCGCAGAACTCCCCTGGAATCTGTGTTCGCCGGACATAGTATTCCGCAAACACCAGCGGAGATGGCTAGTCTGAGGCTGTCTTCTGCAAGACGTTTAACTTTTCGAAAACGAGGACACTAGCACCTCATCCCTGGTCGTAGAGCGACACACACCTTTGGCACTTTCAGCTCGCCTGCAAGACGTATAGATAGAAACCCCGAAATATCTCGGAGAACACAGTCCTCAAATCGCGATAATAAACCGGAATCTGAATTTTTTTAAATCGTATTAGGGAATCTAAAACTCCAGAAAAACTTTTGCCAGAGAACCTCAGGAGACGTTACTCAACAAAACTGGACGCCTTCTACGAGAGGAAGTAACCTTCAGGACAGAGAGCGAACCAAAGGCTAGCCTTCGTCAATTATTAGACATGGACGCCTAGCTGTCTATGGCGAGGTCGGCCACCGAGCCAAAAATCAGGAAAGATTTTTATGCGAAACAAAGCAAAACTTTCAACCGGAAGGGCAAACCAGCGGAAGTGCAGCCTCCACAAATGAAAGTTTTGCCCGATCGTGAGCCAGTTTGGCACACAAAGGAGGTATTACCCACTTATGTGGGGTCACCACGAGTAGATAGGCACAGGGTGTACAGCCATCCTATGCCACATGCAGTACGACAAGTACCCAGGCCATTGTCGAACCCGCCAAAGAATTAATGCCAAAGCAGAGATGGACAAGACCTTGGAAGTTATGTCGGACAAGTTTTTCGAAACGTCGGACAGTACTTTCGAAATGTCGGACAGGAATTCCATTCCATTTCAAATCCACAAATTCACGACCCACTGCTATCGACCGGTGGGAGCAAACACATCGTCTAAGAAAAAACGAGAAACGTATTTCGGGATGCTCTATAAACTGTACCAGATATAATATAATGAAATGAACTTTTACTGTGGTTGCCTAAATTTGATTATTATACCAAACTTCAAGAACAGCCGACTCGTGACAAATGAATATTGAATGCATTATGCCAGACTATCATTTATCAAGCGCCACGAAAACTTTGTTCCTTTTATAAAATATAGCAGAACAGACTGAACGAATTCATGGTAATAAGAAAAGTTAATTAAATTGGGGCAATTGTTACTTTGACAAGGGATTTCATGGAAATGTTTTGTATCTGCTAAGTCGACCGAGAAAGATAAGAAAGGGTTGGAACTTCCCTTTATTTTTTTAAGGCGGAACGACGAGTCAATAGTTGTGGATTTGAGGGTTGACGTATCTCGAAGTAGAAGTCATTTCAAGGAAAGAAATCGAAGAATTATCAGGTTTTCTTAAAGGTACGGGAATTCCTTCAGCTTTCGATGAAAATGTAATTGTTGGCCAAGTTCAAAATGTGTTAGTGATTCAGTATTTGTTTCAATTTGTGTTTCTGTTCCAAAATTGTATTTCGATACGTATATCCTTTTTTTCCTCAATGAGAATAGAAAGAAAAAAATAACTAGATGAATCGGACAACAGTATCCCATGTGTCAAAACTATTTTCGGTTTTCCGTGGTCTGCAGGTTTTTATGTCTGAAGTTTCGTCTACAATTGTGGTAGACATTATCAAAGGCGATAAGGTAACGCAGAAACTACGAAGCTCTAAGTCGTCTCCAGTTTTCATAGGTGGGCGTGGCTTGGTTCATCTTAACTGGGGTACCTTAACTTGTTTGTGTACAATTAAAGACAGTACAATCATAGACAGATTTCTCTCTCTCATTTTTGAGTTTTATCAAGTTTCACTGTGTCTTCGAATGAGATAATGTGAGTGTCTTCTTTGAGAGCATGTTCGGCTACAGTTGATTTGTCGGTTTGTCCGAGGCGACAATTTCTCTCATGTTCAGAGAGATGCGTTCCAATGTATACCGACATGCAGCAACAAACACCTCGGGTGTTGCTGAAGGCTCTTTGAGGTCCTTGGCTGACTTTAGACTTTCTCTGATAGTTTTCGTTAGCTTAAATGTTGGTTTCAGGTCGTGTTTCTCTAAAATTCTCCCAATCCGGTCTCTAAAAGTTTTAACATAGGGAAGTAAAGCTTTTCTCTCGCCTAGCCTAGCTGGAATTACTTTAACGTTTTCATGCCTATTCTCTTTGGAGGCAGTTTTAGGTGATTGAGTTCCTCAGAAAGATTCTCAGGTCATGCTCTCTCAACCAACATTTCAATCACCCCTCTCTTCTGTTGTGGCTGGTCGTTAGAATTTTCATTAAGATACCTGTTTGTGTGTGTTGGTTTTCTGTACACTCTGTCAACCAATGTACCATCTTTACGTCTGTTAACAAGAACGTCTAAGAAGGTTAGAGTCTCTTGGGTTTCTCTTTCCATTTTGAATTGTATTCTTGGGTTGAGTTTATGTTTGGGAGAAAACCGTTTAGTCTTCACCATCTTGCCAAACCAGGAAGGTGTCTTCAACATAACGCAATCAGCAATATGGTTTCATGGCCGATTGCTCTAAGGCCCGTTGTTCAAAATTTTGCGATGCAGTACCACCCGTTTGTTCGTAAAAAACTCCACCCTACAGAAAATAGATTGATGATGAACGATGAGCGAAGAGGGCTGAAATACTTCGCCAATCAGCCGTATCATATCTTTGATCGGAAACATCGCATCGTTTGTGTACAAACTCACTAGTATGTCTCCAGGACTCAACTTCATATCTCTACTCTTCTCGAAAAAGAAGAAGAAGTGTCCCGAGTTTTTTATAGATGACCTATAGACCTATTTCCTATAGACGGTTGCAGAAGGGTTGTCAAGTATTTGGCCAGCTCATAAGTTGGTGAACCTATCGCATTTACGATAGGTCTAAGTGGTACATTCTCTTTATAGATTTTCGGGGAGCCATATAGACGTGGGGAAAATGCTTCTGATTTTTGAATGACTTTCTTCGTCGTCTCTATAAGACTTGATGAACAAATAAGAATATTCCATTTTCTCAAAATCTTGGAGGTCGGGTTCCGACTGAGTCTTTTATATATTCCTGGATCGGCAATACTCTCACATTATAATCCTTGGTGGTCATCACGACGGTGGCATTTTCTTCGTCAGCAGGCAATAACAAGATATTCTTATATGTATTGTGTTGTGTTGCCTTGGGTGGTTTTGCGCGCATCAGAATCCTCGACGTTTTTATGCGGATTTCCTCAGCAATGTCGTTGGGTACAATACAAATACCTGACTCGATATTCGCAATGATATCTTCGTGGGGTACCTTGGCAGGAGCTATAGCAAGTTTTCACGTTTGGCAAGTATGCCAAACTCGTCTTTTGAAAGTGTCCGATTGGAAAGGTTGACCTTTGTTTGTCTATTGTACTGTGGTATATGTTTCCACTGGCTTCCTCAGAATATCGAATTTCTTCATATGCCTCTTTGTAATGGCTAATCTTGTGATTTCTACGTGTCCATCGTGAGACTTTGAATGAATTGAATATCAAATTGACGATCAAAAATTAGTGATGAATCAAATGATAGGGAAGAATTTATCAAAATTTATGTTCGCGTAAATATTAGCAATGGCCCGTCTCAGATCCGACTTTCTAAGTTTTTTGTTTTGATCCATGTGATCTTTTCAAGTCTTTCCAACTTGATATAAACAAGGATTTTCACAAATACAAATGGACAAACAAGCCGAACATCATTGACTACATGACATCTACCTATTCAGATAATTACTATGAATTCAAGTTGAAACAATTGATTATAGCATACCATTAGTCACATATTCTTACATTTCGGATAAGTAATAATCACTCAAACGAAGAAAATAAAAACCAAATAGTTTCTAAGCACCAGTTGAAGTCTGAAAATATAAAAGAATCCGGAACAAGGCTAAATACTATAATCTGCTTTCCACAATTATATGATATGAAGATCGATATCAGCTTTTCGTATTTTTTGGAATCTGTTTCCTGATACTTTGATGTCTCATGATCAGAAAGATGTCTCACTGTTAAAAAATCATTCTAAATCCTGGGTTGAGAATGATGTTATTCAGAAGAGGAAAAATTTGAGAGAAATGTTTAGAAACATCAAAGCTTCTCACGAAGCAGATGCCAGAAGTTCAACTATATATCAAAACAGTTTGAAAGAACTTGAAAAAACCTAAAAGAGGCTGAAATCAATTATTTTCTAAATGAAGACAATAAGACCAAAGCAATATGGAACATTATAAATAATGAACTAGGAAGAAAAAGTAGACCATCGATCAAAATTATCAGATTATTAAAAAATGATCAAGAAATTACAGATCTAAATGAAATAACAGAATTGTTCGTTAACAATTTCTCAAATGCTACCAAATTTGTAAGTGAAAAAAACTTTGGCCAAAGTTTTTCACTGCCTTGTACAGTCTCAAGGAATCACGATATAATTCATCCTTTCCAAAATGATCCTTCAAATGAATCGGAGGTGCTAAGCACACTAAAAATATTAAAAAACAAAAAGTCTACTGGATTGGATAAGTTGTCAATGGAAACAATAAAAAAATAATCGATGTAGTGATTACCCCTTTGACTTATTTATTCAATCAGTCTGTTTTGCAAGGATGCTTTCCCGAAGAATTCAAAAAGCATTAGTAATACCTCTTTTCAAAAACAGGTGATCGCTAGGTAGTAGAAATTTATAGGCAAATCTCTTTGCTATGCTCACTGGCTAAATTATTTGAAAAAAAAAGTCGCAAACAGGATTACTGATTATTTGGAGGATAATAATATTCTGTGCAAAGATCAACATGGTTTCAGAAAGAGTAAATCAACTGGGACTGCAACATATCACTTACTGAATTATATCTATAAAGAAGTAGATTCGAATATTTTTGTGATGTCTTCATTTTCTGATCTAACAAAAGCTTTCGACACAGTATCTCCTGATTTTCTAATTGCAAAACTAACCCAGCTTAGTTTCCCGAATAACTTGTTTAAATGGATTGAATCTCACCTCAAAGGGCATACCATGACTGTAAAATGTAAAAATGTTTGATCAAAGTTAAACGACGTTAAGATTGGAGTGTCACAGGGGTCAGTGCTTGGACCATTGCTTTTTTTGTTATATGCAAATGATTTGTCAGAATATCTGATGTTTACGGATGATACCAATATCATAGTTACAGGGGGAAACATTGATGTACTGCCCAGTAAGGTGAAATGCATAATCGATGGTTTTAGCTCCTGGTGTCAGCGAAACATATCAATATTAAACTCCACAAAAACTGTAATAGTGAATTTCTATAATGGGAAAAATAATGTTCTGCATGACCTACAAGTTACTGACGAAATGAAGATTAGTAGCGAAGTAAAATTTTTAGGAAATTACTTGGATGAAAGCTTATCATGGGATCTGCAAATAAAAGATGTCTGCAACAAACTGAACAAGACGTTCTTTGCTTCAAGGCAAATGCAGCAGGTCTACTAGAAATCTATTTTGCTATAGCATATTCACGTATATCGCTCAGTATCATAGCATGGGGTTGCAGTATTGAATTCATCAGAGTATTCGTAGCAAGAAAGCGCATAGTTAGACTAATTTTTAGTATTGAACACCGAGACAGCTGTAAATCACTTATCGTTTGTGAAAAATTATTAACGGCCTCCTCCATATACATTCTCAAATGTATAGGATTTGCTGGAAACAAATACAATGGTGCACAGTTACAATACATATCATGATGATGTTTTGCGAATTCTAAGTCATAAGACAACGAAATATAAAATGTTCTCTTTGTATAATGCCATAAATCTGTATAATAAATAACCAGAGCAGATCAACCAAATTACATCTGATGAAGTTTTTCATGATAGAGTGAAGCAATTGCTGCAGCAAAAATGTTACTATAGTTGTGATGAATTCCTGGATGATGATTTCCGATGAGCACTTATTTCACTTATTTTTTTCTTACTGTTATTTAGTCTTATATTCGATGCCTGTTTTATATTTTCACTGGGGAATTTATATACACGACTTTTATACCTACCTATTTCATTCGTATCACACTGTTATTATATTCTATGTATATTTTGAGTTATTGACATACCATATGTACCATATGAACCACATACTGTACCTCAGTGGCAAATGAATAAATGAATGAATGAATGAATTGCACTGGATAATATACGAATTATTATTCCAACCAGCATTAGTCTACCAAGAGGAAAATAATTGAGACTCCAATTAATCGTACATTAAGTCGCTGTAACACGAATGGAAGTCTCGACAAGAAACGGGTCAAAAAAAAATTATCACAACCCGTGCCATTATTTCTTGAGTCAGAGCCTTCTTGGAGGAGAACAATAGTTTTGTGCCAGGACGATACTGAATTCGGGAATAGCGGAAAATGTTTCGAACCATCGAGTGGCCGAAAGCTGATTTCATCCACAGTAAAGTAGGCTACATATTTCTCTTTGATTTTTCATCATTTGTATATTAGCGACATTTTGATTATTGTTGAAACAATTCGTTAAGGAATTTTCTTCTCATTCCTAGCCTTTACCTCCGGAAGTTTGAACCTCTAACATTCATCAAGAAATTTTGTCAACTATATTTAAATCATGCATATCTGAGATTATACAGAGGAATCATTGAGATTCGTGAACATAAGGAAAGTAATGAACCCAGTTTTTACTAACCAGGTAACCAATCGGATAAAATTATATATCAATACCTTTCACTTGGAATTAATCATCTTCATCAACTAATTTTCTCCTGATGTTTGTCAGTAGAAGTGGGTAGTTACTTCACTACAGCATATCAGGTACAGAGTATCCTCCTCGACTCACTTCTCAATAGTTTTCTGATTTTTTCAATGTCCCACAATTTGAAAAATCAAGATCAATGAAGATTCTATGAAGTTCATTGAAGTAATACATTTTTCGAAAAGATGTACTGATCAGTCAGAAACTGGTCACATTGTTGAAAAATGTATGAAAAGTTTTATTAATCAGAATCTCTTGTTAACAACTAGCTCTTGAACAGTAAGAGAAGTTGGGTTCGTAATGAAAACAAGTAATTCCAACATAAGGGGACGCCAAGGTATTTTTTATTCAAGAAAATGATTCAAACAAGTGTGAATTGAAGAAAAAAATCTATAAATCATCCGAATAAACTGTACCTCAAACCAATTATCTAACAACAAAATACTGCTATTCCATCCAGAAATATGATCTCAGAAATTTCTTTAATAGAGAAAGCAAGTGGTTCACGAACAAAACGACTGACAAAAACTCTGGAAAACGTTAATCATTCAATATAGATTTGCCATAGATATTTTCAACATCAGTGATCTTCATAGAATTTTCAAAGGGTACTTGAATGTTACGAGAAATAATATTACCAGCTAGCACAAGATGCTCCACATGAGAAGATAGACAGCAGAGAACACTGAAAATCACGAAATTCACCTTGATAGGTTTATTAATAGACATTTCTTTTTCTTGAGTGTAGGTATTGGATAACAGAACTGTCACGCGATTATGCTTCGATACTTATCTTTTCTTGATTTCCGATTCCGAGTAATGATATCGGTATGACACTGTAACGTTCCGTTTTTCCATTAGTAATTTCATATTGTTTATGACACAATCTGAACACAAAATAAATCTTTTCATTTTCAATCTCAAGTTGCGAACTATAACATACCCATTATTTAAATTCTTATTCTTATTTTCACAGATCTGGGATTCTTCTGAGCAGTCTTCGGTAGCGCTACCCAACAAAAATAAATTGGAATATTGACATTTGAAAGCCATATTGTTTGTTTTGATTATTTCATTCCGTATCACGGTTAGATATGCAATTAGACGTCAGATAAATAGTCTTCTTCCTAATGGCATATAGTCAGGGAATTCATTTTAAACGTGTAAGGTCAATTTAGAAGTTAGACACAGAGAGACAGGAAGATGCATATTTTAATGTCATTCTTAGAATCGGTGGACTTTGTTTATATGTCTATTTTATTAGGTGA
>WOGR01011115.1:0-10674 GCA_015342045.1 Leptinotarsa lineolata | reverse complement strand
TATTTAAAAGATGGTAAGTACGTGTATATATTACCGCATATTTTTAGCTTCAACACATACGGATAACAATTATAACAATTTAGGTTCATTATTAATGTACCTACTTCAACAACTTTCTAAAGTTTTGAACTCTTATTGAAACAGTTGTACTGATTCCCAGCAAAACCAGGGTAAAGTTTCATATGGAATTTTTTACGTGATAACGTTCCAAATATTATTTATTTTGTGAAAGAATAATGATGATGATAATAACAGTAAGTTGTATAGAGTATAGAGAATCTCTCCTCGAACTTATCAGATTCTACCCAGACTATTCCGTTGAAATGGTTGTTGCGATTATTGGAGTTCTAGATGGAACATGTCATCAACATAACGCAGCCAACAAAATAGTTTCACGGCCGCTTGCTCTAAGGCCCGTTGTCTTTCCTCATTCAAAAAAGAGTTCGAAAGGTCGTCTTCCAATGAAGAGGTGAAAGGAGCTGTGGAAGTTTGGTTAACAGAGTAAGATAACACTTGAATAAATATTTCCAATTTAAAGAGAGTATGTTGAATTACTTATATAAGCTGCTTTTGTTAGAAATTTTCTATGAACAACTCTGCCACTGCCGGACTTCAAGCTGTAGCCGAATGTGCTCTCAAAGAAGGCACTTAGATTATCTTATCCGAAAGATACAGTAATACTCGATAAAACTCTAAACTACTACCCAAGAGTACATACCTAGAGAGACAATCATAGACATTCAAAAACAGAGCGATAATTTCAATAGAAAAGAAAAGGCAAGGAACATTAATAAAATCTGGCTACCTGTCCTTAATTGTACACAAACAAGGTCAAGTAATACAATCAAGAGAAACGACGCCGCGCCTACCGATGATAATAATAACGAGGCAACAGACATCAAAACTTGCAGAACACGGCAAAAAACCGGAAAATAGCTTTGACAAAAGCATAAGGCTGACATTTTCAACTCATTAGATCTTCTACGGGAACATATTTGGCGAACCCGAACCCCACACAAACCAGTGTGTTCATTGAAAAGAGGGCATAAAAGTAGTCTCAAACGGAAAGAAAACAATTTGAAGTTGATTTACCTTAAAATACAGTATGGCCATAATTAGTCTCCCCCCTTAACTTTTGAATGAAACAAGATATCAAGGAGGTGTCATTTTTAATACTTTTTTATGAGAAAGACAATAGTGCTGCATCACTCGTCGCCGAGAGGGCGCTGCCAACTTTTTTCGAATAGAAAGGGGGTTATATGTGATAATTTGTTTGAAAATTGGATCAGCTGTCCCTAAATGATAATACTGGAAGAACCGAAATAGAAATTGGAGAAATAAATAAATGTTTTTCTTTAATGCCTTACTCACCCACTAGTTTTTTGTTCATTTGGGAAATCTATACTAAGAGAAGTGAGATAATGTAGGTATGTTTGTGGCTCTTTCACGCCTAAACGGTTTTAGATGAAACTTTACATAGATACATAAAAATAACATATAGGCTACAATTTACAAAGGTTTTGTGTTATTTTGGTCATAATATAACGATGAGTAGTAAGTCGGAAAAATTGTTGCTCCCTGAAAGCTCTCTTGGCGTGCGCTGCCTAAACCGTTGGAGTTGCATGAAGATAATGTAGCGCAAGATTTTTTATCTTAAATAGTTCTTAGTAAAAGTTCGCGATAGCATAAAATCTACATCTTATGTGGTAGCCACTATATGCAAAATACTGAGCCATAAATATAATTAAATTGGATACTTTTTCTACAATGCATATTTTAGAATATCTGTCAAATTCTCATAAAAATTAATACAATTATCGTTTTAAGTATATAATAAAGATGAACTTTGTCTTTTATGCCAAGTAATTTGGACGCAATGCAGTCAGCCATCACGCGTCTACTGTAGGTCGACAGACAGAGGAGGAGATTTGAGCCGATTCTAAGCCTCCCTCCACCACTATGACGTCATTAAAAGCATTGGCCTTGACTGTCGTCACATGACCTTGGGGGTTGACTTTTAGATTTTAGTCTGTCAAGAAATGGAATCAGGAAATTCCACCCCCAAGAGGAAAAAATAGGGGTCTAAAGAATGTATTGAATTTCGTCAGTTTTGAAGTTGAAAACCTGAAGTTTTGGGTTAACAAAAAATATTGTAACAGTACTAAAAAAACAAAGAATATTCTTCTTCATTTAGACTCGAATACAAAAAAAATGATGAAAAAATAAAACCCTTGGTGAATGTTTGCAAAAAGTTCTTGAAATCTTTCAGAATTGGACAACTTTCTCAGTAGCCCAAAATATTAGTTTCATTTGGAATCTCAAAATGAAAAATGTTCAATAATTACTTCATTAGGACCTAAATACAGAAAATTCTCTACTGGTGAATGCTTGCAAATAATTTACGGAAGTTTTCAAAATCGGATAAATCTTTGAATATTTTCTGAATGTGTTTTGATAAACGAGTTAACAGTGTAGAACAGTGTAGAATTCTGAATAAAAAAAAAACAAAACGAACAAATGTTCCATTATTATTTACAAAAATCTTAATTTAAATCTTATATTAGCACAAATTCTGAAATTATTTTCAGGAAGCTCTCCTCTTGAGAGAGATTTTGCCTCGGGCAAGGTAAGATATATAGATCCTCACTTTTGCCCCATCAGATTTCTTGACCCAAATAGCATCATTGCCAATGGCGGATATATTGGCAGGGAATTTGGGCATGTCACGTCCTACAAAAACAAGAGAAAATTTACTCAGCAGGGTGACTCATGAGGAAGCTGGTTAAGTTGTTGATGGAAATAGGGGATTTAAATTATTTTTTAAAAAAACACCTACCTTCAACAAAAACGGATTGTCCCCGATGATACCAACGTTTTTCATACAATAATTTTCCATCTTCTATTCGAGTTTCTATGAGAGGAGTTTCAGCTACCTGCTGTACTGGCACTGCTGCCTACAACAACAAAATACATGTGACTTTAATACAAATTATTGAATTCAAAAGATTTTTTACCAGCAAAAATTGAGATAAAATGACATATTATAATATTGAAAACAAATTTGTTACTGGTGAAAATCAATGATGCTATTCATGATAATAATCACAAAACTTCTCTACATAAACTCTATTTCCAATATGCCAACTACAACAGTCATTTCCTCAGTCCAACTGTGTTTTTCATAACTGACTGTTCTCACCCAAAAATTAGCAACTCTACTCAGAATGAACAAAATTTTTTCAGTTACCTGTACATGTCCTGGACTGGACGAACAAGAATTCTCACTGTGTTTTCGAACTGGTGTAGAAAGTTTTCCTTTATTAATGATCCGCAAATCATGTTCCATCTCTTTTTCGTCGAGCAGGTAAGTGATTTGTGCCGTTGGAGCCTTTCTCCTCTTCTCTGGTAAAGGCATTGGATCATTCGGTCTCCGACGTAGTTTTCTCGTCATAACTGGCTTTACCTAGAAAACAATATTCTCAGCTGTGAAGATGATGGCATGAGTTAATACTGTAAATTGATCCTATACACTTACCTCCATTGAGTCACCTGTGAGCTCCATAGTGAATCTTTCTGCTTCCACAGTCCTCTTTTTGTCTTCAAGATCTGATATAAGGTTCTCCTTCAGATCAATTTTTTTCTCTTCAAACTCTCGAGCAGCTGCCTTTTTTTCCTGGATATATTCCCTTTCAACGCATTCAATAGTATAGTCCCTATAGAGTGCATTCAGACGTATACGCTCTTTATATTGGTATTCAAGTTTTCGAACTTTTCTGTTATAATCGTGATGAGTACCATCTTTGAGTTGCTGCAATTTCTTTTTCAAATTAGCCAATTTATCCTGGTACATTTGCTCTTTGATTTCCAATGGTTCTCGATGTCTCCCTGAGGAAATTAGATCATATGTTACTTATACAGTTTGAAATTTGTAATATTATGCACCTGTGTCTGTTTCACTGGCATCTTCAGTATCTTCATCAGTTTCATCAGGAAGTTCTTCATGATCTCTATCATCTTCATCATCATACTTTTCCTCATCATATTCAAAATCCTGAATGCATGAATTAGAATAAGGAGAGCCAAACAAAGACATTTTTCGAAAAAAAGGCTCAATTAAAAAAAAATACTTTATTTTTTCAAGATACTCTTGTCTTATAATCAGGCTATATTCTGTAAGTGAAAACTTAAGCTCTCCACTTCATGAAAAATGTAATTAAGTCACTAAGTATTTTATTTAAACTAGTAGTAGTTACTTTCGTAACCACACCACAGATTACACACAGAGGTGTGAGTTTTATATCAGCTATCACTGTTTGTTGATCCTATTTGAAAAAAAAATTGTTACAGATTATGTGGAGAAGAGTAAAATTTGACGTCAATGTGACAGGCAACACAACCTGATTCTTCTTGTTGTGGTGGCTTGAGCTAGTGGGGCTATCTAGCTAAAAGGTTGGCATTGTTTGCATTCAAAAGTGACAGGACAGATGTGAAAATGCTCTTCCACCTTTGATTTTGTTACTTCAACTGAGGATACGAACCTCATCCTTTTCTGAGTCGAGTTTATCATTGATTGAAAAAGACAAACGAAACAAAACAAATGGTATTGGAAATTATAACCACAAAATGAAATAATTTACCGTGTTTTCCCAATATAATTAAAAACTATAGTTTTGTGTTCGTCCCGAAACTGAGTGTGACCCTTTTTATTATTTATTCTTTTTCTGTGATAGAAATGTAGAACGGACATCCTCTCCGACTACGACAGAGGACGGTTGTGCCGATAACGACCGCCTTCGAAGATGGTATGTACGTTGATGTCGTGGTCGGAGTGGTGTCCAAAAGAGAGGTGTATACTAAAATAATGTAATGGTCGCAAAAAATAGGGGCAAAATACAAATTTAGAGGAGTGGTAGCCCCCAACACCAGTAACCAGGTTGGATGTCGTCGAGGTCGTTACTTATATAAATGTTTAAAAAGTTTTATGGGTGGTAGTACTGCTTCGAACAGTAAAAATACTTCCAACTTCCAATCGAAGGGCGATTATATCTTTGATTACATCATTGATTATTCGACAATTATGTAACTCAGTTGAATAATTGTCGTAAATGGTTATGCCAACCGAGACCGTTAAACCAAAGAGAAATAAAAGACAAATTAACAGGTTATAGGAAACTTAGACAGGTGTAATTATAATATTTATTCTGAACATAACCTGAAATACCTGTAACTTTTCAAAATGCATACAGATTTGTCTCCACACTTGCATACCGACCATTGTAATGAATTGATTAGGCTATTATATCAATGTCGTCAAGAGGTAGGGAATAGAAATGAAATAGTTTTAGATTAAAAAGCATGTTTCAGAACCCTTTTCTAAAACTGGTTGGAATATGTAATTCCGAAGACAGCGAGATGAGGAAGTGTCTAAAACAGGAACGTTTAGAAAGAAGAAAAAGAAATTATGAAAAGTCCTTGGAGACAAAACGAAAACTTCAACAGCTATCTGAAGAAGAAAGAAAACAAAAGTAATTTGTATTTAGTAATAATTATCAACAAATGATTTTATTTTCAAGAATCAATCTCTGCTTTAATACATTCAATACTCTTCATGATTTATGATGAACTTAATATCATCATTGCAAGATATTCAAATGAAATGTGATTCACCCTCCAGGTTCACCAAAAGTGTGTTTTAGCTTTGAAAATGTTCACAGTATTATTGTTGAGATAGAAAACTAGTATGGAATGAATTGAACATAATAAATGTTGATCCATGTATAACTCATTTAACTTCATCAGCAGGTTGAGGACTTCCGAAAAATGTCAAATGGTACAGTTTGTCGAACAAACGGTCTTTCGCCTAACTGCCACTTGGGATTGTAAAAGTAATACTAACTGAAGTACTAAGTAATATTTCAAATATCTTGCGAAGGCAATATTATTTATTTTATAGTATAATATAGTATATATAGTGTAATAAGTATTCATCAATCTGGGGTGTCTGGACTTTGACGACATTGGTACTGTTTCTCCACCAGAAAAATTTTTCAACAAAATTGTAAATTATAAATTTTGTCAATTTCAGTTTCAAGGAACAAGAGCGATTTGTTATATAAAATATTTTTTTCTGAAACAAAAAGTTTTCAATAACAGATATGAAAACATGTTGATACATTCCATTTCTGACTTGAAATATCCCATCAATCCGGTCATCATCATGGCTGGCCCACTCAGATATAGGTACCTTTAAACTAGTCCACTTAGATATATACTTTTTCATAAAAAAAGGTTGGACCGGTCAGGACCTTTTTCCCAAACTCCTATATACACGCCTCCTGTATCGGTTTTCAATGAACACTGTGAGGTAAGTGATCATTGGGTCCGAGAATCATGTCCCCTCTGAGACTACATCAGAACGTGGTGTGGAGAATTAAAAGTTCCGAAAAATTTGTCACTTATATGCTACAACGGGTATACTATCCACTCAAGCATAAGGCAATTGTCAACACCGTAGAAGTGTTAAAAAGGTAACCTTTCGTTTTTGTTGACGAAAAATATTGATTGAGTTGCATGTTTGAAGTTTCCGTTTTGATGGGTTTGTTTAAAACCACATAACATATATTTAAAAGAGTTAATGTGGTTAATTCGTTTGTTGTAAGTATATATCAACAACTACGGCGAAATTTTCTCAACAATTCAAGTTGTTCTTCCAGTTTTTGAATTGAAATTATTAAAAAAAGAAAACTTTGGATTTAAATGTAGTTAGTCACATCACCAGTCATAGTTTCTGGCAATGAGACTGCACATAATTCATAATTATAATCAAGGTCTAGAACGCCTAGTAGTATAGTTTATATTGTGTTGAAAAATGAGAAATGAAACTTTCTATGTTTTTTACCACTTTCATTTGTAACTAACGTTACTGCAATTTCGTTCAACAAGCACATTTTAAAACTAATACAATAATCTTGTTTATCATGATGATCTCCTACCACGTAGTAACGGCTACATCAATAAATCTATATGTTTATCATAACCAGCAATGTACGTCAATTCTGCTCTTTCCCAAGTCTGATTCGAGCACATAAGTTTCAGCCTCCCATTCATAGAGGTGCTGAGTACACTTCTCTCTCTCTCTCTCTCTCTAGGTTTTCTTGGCCTTTGCTTCCGTAAGTTGCATTTGGCCATGCTGAGTACACTTAAAAGTGACACTGCTTGACAATGTCAAATTGGTACTTCAATTTTTAATGTTATTTATAATTGGTAATTGATGTTAGGTGAACGATTTTTTACTTTATCGCCCATAAATTGAAGATCTGAATAAAATACGAGCGACAGATTTCGATTCTTTCTCCATCTATCAACATGTGTACAAAGTTGGGTCAATTTAATTTCTCGTGGCGAGTTTTTGACAGAACAAAAGCGAATTGTTAAAACTTTGTATATAGTCTATAATACAAAGGTTAAAATATACTAGGGCTCCTATATATCTTGCTTCTATGTAGACGCAATTACAACACATAGTTTTCATAATCTGTGAGGCGCAGTTAGCTATGTGGATATGCAGGAGGTACAGTATAGTAGTCTTGCTATACATAATACTGTACTCCTTTTTTTATTTTCCAAAAACTTATTATTTTTGTTTGCACGTGCTTCAGACACGTGCATTTTGTACATGTATTGCTACCTTTCACTTCTGTACGGTACTAAAAACGTTCTCTTTCACCACCATACAGAAGTAAACACCTTCCACTTGATTATGTTTTTATTTCTTGTATTTCACTCTTAAATTTTGCTTGCACATTCAAATGGCGACGTGAGTTTCCACTACCTCGAAAAAGAGCAACCGTAACTCGGCCGAGAAAGCAGAAATAAGTTTAGTTCAATTCCCGGTAGATTAATGCGATCTCGGGAAAAATTACGTATTCTTTTTTAACATTTTGACTGAAAAAAGTTTTGATTCGGCAACATTGAACAATTAAAAGTTCGATTTGACAGTAGTGACAGTTGACGGAATTTTTCACTTTGTGGTTATGGTAAATTAAATTGCTGAAGATGAATACCATTTTGAAAAAATCCATTGAATTACTTCCTTCAAAACTGTTTTTGAGAAACGGAACCGCTCTGATTCATACCAGGTAATGGTTCACAGTTGTTAATAAAATGTCCATATTTATCATTTTGATTCGTTATGTAATTTCTAAGGACATGTATCTGAAGTTATTAGTCTGTAATATCTCATTTTACTCATTACCGAAACATAAATATTGTCACTATGAACACCTGAAAAATTTATTGCTTTGAAGTCAACATAATGGGGCAAAATGGTATCCAGATTCAGAATGGATGTCACAGTTTGACGGACCTGTCATGTATCCTGATGAGGAAACTAAGCATTGGGCCCTTCAACCATGGAACGCCAAGAAAATCCCTGTGGAGAAAGCAGTGAAAAACATGACCTTGAACTTTGGGCCCCAACATCCAGCTGCTCACGGAGTACTCCGACTAGTCTTGGAATTAGACGGAGAGGTATTATAGCAAATCTTGTTGTAATTATTGATATTTCATGTGATTTTTAGGTAGTGAAAAGGTCCGACCCGCATATTGGACTACTACATCGTGGTACAGAGAAACTTATAGAGTATAAGACCTACACACAAGCATTGCCATATTTTGACAGACTTGACTACGTTTCAATGATGTGCAATGAACAGTGTTACAGTTTAGCAATTGAAAAGTTGTTGAATATTGATGTCCCATTAAGAGCAAAATATATCCGAGGTATACCTTGATATAATACAATTCCATAATAGTAGGCACTAAAGTCTCAGAAATATTGCATTGACACGAAAACATTATTGTCAAGGTTGTGATTCTATATATTTTATTATCATTTTTCCTCATCTGTTTATTGTGATTTCCGTACATCATTGCAAGAGAAAGATTAAGGCAAAAAGTCTGTCATTTATGAGAATTTAGTGCCTATTATTTTTGGAATTATAGTATAATTGAAAAGTCTGACAAATAGACATTACTTTACAGTGAACTGTAGAAAAAGTGATTTTTTTCCTTGCGGATTAAAATATTTTTGGAAGTGTATGCTCTGTATCTTAGTCAGCAGACTACACAATCCAACAAAAAAAATAGTATGTTACTTATTAAAGATGCTTTCAGTGACATATTCAGGATGTGTTTGGTGTGGGGAGGGGGAGTAGTATGCAAAATTCCATTATCAATCAAAGGTAAATGAAATGTTAGGATTATTCACCCGTAGAAGATTTTAAATTTTTTTTGTTGGAAAAGGTTTTTTGTGGAAAAAGTATAAAGCAGATTGGAACAATATTCAAAGCTGACAGGGTGAATGAAATAATGTGTATTTCAATCGTTTCTTGGTGCAAAAAAGGTGGGGTGTGATCTTTTTCTGAACTTAATGTGGACCATAATTTTAGAAAGGAATACCGCCACGATTTTACTTCAGGATCATCTTTTGCTCATTTTTCTTAAGTACAAACATTTTTTTCAAAATTTTCCTGTGTGGGATATCCTAATATTTATCTAATGAAAACCTGTTATACAAAAAAAAAGTTTTATTATCAATAATTAAATATTAACACTTGCTCACAGAAAGGATTTGAAACTTTAATAAGTTTTAATTACATGCGAGTACTTTCGATAGCACACTGCTATCATCTTCGTGGCACTACTGAACATTTTCTCGTCTTGTTTGCTCTTTTATGCGGTCAGATCGTCCTAGACAGGTATTGGCTTGAGTAGGTACTTTGATTACGCTTCTATCTCAGTGTTCGATTAAGTTTGTCTGTACCTGGGTTATATCAGGTAATATTCTTTGTGTGGGTGTTTTTCTAGGTTCATTGTTTCTAGGAACTTGTATCCTTTTGTGAAGTATGTTGAATGTTAGGTCTTGTTGTGTTTTGATTTGTGTTTGCTCCTCGATAAGTGAATTACGCTTTTTGAGTTTATGGATGTTTAGGTTTTCCTAGATGTTATGTAATAAATATGCTCATTCTCCTTTCTCAACAAACAAAAGCTAAGATATTTAACTTCTAGAGATATGAGAAACATAGAATTGTGTCTCGTATAACCTTTTTTCCTGCATTTTCTCCAGTAATGCCCTTCCACAGTGACGGTGGAAGAATTTGTTATTCCCAGTTTTCGACTTTCCTTCCCTCGATATATTTCCGGCAGTCAGTGCACGCAACAGCGTTGTCGACGTTAAAGAGAATAGTTAAATGCAGGCGTAAAGCCCGGGGCCCCCTCGTCACAGTCTTTTTATAAAGCTTCTGGAAAGCCTCGTAGTGCGCAACTTAATGAAGAGTGATGCCACAAAATGGGACAAGATGTTTTCGCATTATCCGGAAAATCTTTGTCGACGAAAGAGACTCTGGAGTTACCTTCTTAGCTTTTTTGCTACTCTTTGACATCGGTCGGTTTCAAAAGAAACATCAATGTGTACTGAGTGATTTGCGTCATTGGATCGTTCTCAAGCCGTTTGTGGACCCTTGTACTGGATATTCTGGAATCTTAAGGTCTGAGGGGAAATTCTTTCAATTGGGCTTCTTCGTTTCTCACTAATCGAAATCAATGCGTGTCTCATAGATTTGATTATGGAGATACTATATGTTCTTCCACATCCGAAATGAAAACGGTTTAGGC
>WOGR01011114.1:0-10674 GCA_015342045.1 Leptinotarsa lineolata | reverse complement strand
TAAAAATGACCCCGGTAAGAATTTAGTTCTAACATTTAACATTGTTGCCGTTAGCTCTCAGTTCAATTTGTATATGAGTTACCTTCAATTGAAAATTGTTATAGTATGAGTATCATGTAACTTTTTAAAAATGAAGCCTTCCAAAAATGCTGAAAATAAACCAAACAACTTATTTCTCAATTTAGGTACAACAAAGTGGTAATATTTCTGTTTAAAACTTGAAATGATATATTATATATTGTCTCAAAAGAAAATAACAGCTTTTCATATTGGTTTAATGGAAACTACAAAATTGATTAATGTAATGACAAACATGAACTTTATTCATATGCCAAGCATTCTAGTTGCATTCTCAGTTCAAGGCAATGTGAAATGTATCAATTCAACTGTTAAATGAAAATATTTTCTACTACAAGATGAAACATTGTGATGTTCATCATTTCACCAAACAGTTTTTTCCTATTCAACTAATAATGTACTCTCTGTTGTTCTAGGATTTGGATTGCCGAAAATGAATATACGGAATGGAGAACGTTGGACACCATCACACACATTGATTCATTTGAATAAACCAAATTTATTCCTTCGCACTAATAGAGTGGTCGAGAAAGTAATTTTTCAAGACAATTTTGAAGCACGTGGCGTTCAGTACAGATATTTAAACAAAAATTATTTTGCGAAAGCATCCAAAGGCATTATCTTATCTGCTGGAGTTGTGGGAACTCCTAAAATATTGCTGCTTTCTGGCATAGGTCCAAAAAATCATTTGGATGAAGTGCATATTACATCAAAAGTCAATCTTCCAGTTGGAGAAAATTTACAGGATCATATTACTACTGGATTTGATCTCATAATGTTAAATCAAACCCTCGGCATTGGCATTGAACAGATGTTATCTCCATATTCTGCATTCAACTACTTTTGGAATGGTGCTGGACCTTGGACATTCAGCGGATGTGAAGTCCTGGCATTTTGTGATATTAATTTGGACGTCACCGATAAAAATAATCATATTCGTCCTGATATTCAATTAATGGTTATGCCTCTAAGCTTAAATGAAGACAGTGGTGTTCATTTGCGACAGTTAATTGGTATAACTGATACTACATGGAATAATTATTTTGCCAATTGGAACCATACAGCTATAACGATCTTGCCTATACTTTTGCATCCAAAGAGTAGAGGTACAGTTCGTTTGAAAGACTCTAATTTCAAGAGTAAACCTCTCATCGATCCAAATTATTTGAGCCATCAGGATGATATTGACGTTCTTCTGAAAGGTATCAAACTGATTAAAATGATAGCGAACACCAAGGAAATGAAAGCATTAGGTGCCAAGCTTAATGATAATGTGATTCCTGGGTGTAACGATTATACGTTTGGAACAAAATTGTATTGGGAATGTTATATCAGACACCTGACAATAACTACCTACCATCCTGTTGGTACATGTAAAATGGGGCGTGAACAGGATTCAACAACTGTTGTAAATTATGAGTTTGAAGTGAAAGGGACCAATAATTTATTCATTGTAGATGGATCAATTATACCTAGCTTACCTAGTGGAAATGTCAATGGTGCCATTTTAACGTTAGCTGAAATGGCAAGTGATAGACTGAAACTGAGACACTTTCTGAATATTGGAAAGTGTCGAAATTCAGAAATATTCCTAAAACCATCTTTTTGTATTATGTATTAAGACAAATACTTCTGTGAATTATTATTTTATTTTACATCTTTTCAAATTTTTCCAACTAATATAAAACTTATACTTATAAACGCATTACTGCTTTAAGTTGTTTTGTTCTTGAACGCATCGTGAACACGAAAACGATAAACACAGGTGAAATCTTGATTTCCATAATTGTCCAAAATATGCAGTTCAACATATTCAAATGGAACGTATGTTAAATTACTGTTGATCATGAATGTTTGGTAAGGTCTTCCTTTCTGGTCATAAGTGAACATTCCAAGTAATACTCCAGAATCATCGTTTGGGTGTTGAAGCCCCTGAAATGAAAGAAATATTTCCCACTAAATTCACTCTTCAACAAAAAGAGAGCTCCGTAAAAATGAACCCTTTTTATTTGATGTTCAATAATTAACAAATAAAAATTTGATAAGATTCAACTCACAAACACTTCAAAATTCTTTGGTGCACTCCCGCCGTTGTCAAGCAGTTTGACATGATCCATTGTTACTGCTTTAATGGTGATTTTTCTGCCTAGCTTTATTCGAATTCTCCCTTCAGATCCATAGAAAGCGAAACAGTTACCAGGTAAATTTTCAGGTTGCAGCAGAGATTCTGGATCGGACATGACATTAAAATTAAGCAAACTGAAGAAATTAATAGATTTGTTAGCAGGGTAAGGACTTGTGCAGGGAGTTGAAATCACCGATCCATATGCATATACCGAGGCATAATCTGAAATATTTGATAAATTATATAGTTAGAAATCCATTGAATAAATGTATATCGGTGATGGTAATTGGTGAATAACTTTTGAAAGTAGTTCAAGAAGGATCTCCACAAGGAAAAAATTCTCATCGAATGTGCGAAGTTAATAAATGTAACTCCCAGTATTTTAGCCTCCTGAAATTTATGATGGATGTTTTACAATACATCAGTGTAATCTCAAGGTATGAGAGTACCAAATTTATCAAAATTTCATTAGAGAAAAGTTGGAAATTCTTAAACATTTTGAAGTGAACCGAAATAAGTCAACATCAAAAGTTAGTAAATGCATCAACATCTCTAAAATTTTATATATGCTTCCCATACAAATTTCGAAATTTTTAATATGCACACCTAATGCCTATTTGACATGTCACCATGACGTTTCTTTATTAATTTCAACACCCATCCCCCTTTCATGTCCTGCATGTCATATTCTGTCTGTGAATCTATTGCCCCTTTGACATGCCATCATTTTTGAGTTCTCTTTATGAATTCATCATCCCTACCCATTTTGTTTTTCCTTTCTTTCGATGTATTGCACGTGATGAGGTAACTATTATTAGCGAAATTACAACTTACTGTCCTTTTGAGATCACCTTTGTTTTTTCTAATGAATCATACACTCTCCTTCTCTCACTAACATCTATTTTTGGAGTATAGCCCACCTAAAAGTAATACTCAGATCATCGATGGGAAGTTCTTGCACACCAAATATCCCATTAGTTGTAAAAGGCGATCACATCTCACCTTACGAAGATGCAGCTTTCATTGCAAGGCAACTATTGAAAACAGAGCCAAAAAATAAAACGCTGTCAGGTATAGGGGTGGGTTGCACCCACGCCCATCGTCCGTTCTCATTCAGGTTGGTCTTTCTAATTAGGACAGCTGAGTCCAATAATCTGTTTAAATCTGTTTTTTCGTTAATCCCCCGTACCAACCACAACTCTCAGAAGTTGAGAAACTTGTTCGTTCGTAATTTATACTTAGGCGCCGCCAATCAGACGTAAAGTTGGGGTTGAACCAACATCCACAAGAGCTGTGGTTTCATGAGTGGAATTTAATGATCAACAAACTTCCAAACATATAGTTAAGACTAGCCATGAATTCATATGTATCCTTGAAAAATTGCAAACTCGAAATGCAGTCCCTCCTCAGTAATAGCTGCCCAAAAGTCTTACGAATAATTAAGGAAAGTCTCTCAATTGAAATTGAGAATACAAATTAAACATATTCCGAAATAACACTCTTACCAAATAGTCCAATTTTGTCAGCGTCGTACATATCCAAAGCTTCCTCAACTTTTTTATCAAAAATGGATTCCTGTTGAAAATAAATTTTAGCGAATAGTTCTTCGAGGTGTTTCCTGAAGTAGAAAAAGTGTCAGAAGTTTGAAAATACCTTCATTATACAACAAGTACTGCACAGCTTCATCATGTATAGTGCTGTAAAATATCCCCTGAAAAACAATAACGCCGGCCGCTGCTGGTCTTCTTTGAAAGACTGTGACTTGACCAACGTCGCGCTCCACTCTTCTTGCGTTTCTCGATCGTTCTGTGTCGCGTCGCTTCGAGAAGATACATGTCGGCTCCATTAGGATATATAAACACTACCAACAGGCATATGGGGGAAGTCTAGTTGAAAGTGCGGTGCAAAGTGAGCTAATGAGGTGATATTTTTAAAAAATAGATAGACATTTGAGAATTAGTCTGAAGGTCAGTTGAAGTTTTTGCGTTGTATTGGCAGTGTAGTAGTGAAATAAAGTTGAGTTTAATTGTACAGCGTAGTCAATTGTTGTCAAACCTACAGGGAAAACGTAACAATATGCTAGTTGCTTCAAAATATTTTGGAAACTGTTTACTATAATTTGCAAAGATAGCAATCTTAAGGCTCCCATTGTGAACTGGCACAGCTTTCGGAAAGAATTTGAGCGGCACTGTGAGTGTCTGAAATTTTCTCAAGTTCTCTGGACTATTTGACTAAGATGACATTTGACAGAAAACTGTGGTTGATCGCCTGAATCCCCTTTCACATACATATAACTATTCATACAATCTCACCTCCAGATATTGGTCTTCTCCATATTATCTTTAAGTGTTTTCATCTCATCCAGAATATTTTTGATGTACATGGGTTCTGTTTGGTTTTTCGGTTCATCGATGTTTTTATTATATGGAAACATATTCTTCGTGGAGTTACTTTCATAGTCTGAAATGTATGATAATTTCGATTAAGGAACTCATGATCACAGTGTCGCAAGCCAAGGTAATCATCTCTTAGATAATCTGTTCATTGTCTGAAAGAAAACTTGAAATATAAATGTCATGAATAGGAATAATCTTACGAAAAAAAGAAGACGACACAAATAGGGAGCCCACCGTGAACCGCATCAATCCAAATATAGAAAACTATGTGGTTATTTGCATTTGTCGATAGCTTGACCTGACTCAAATATCTAAATGGGATCTTCCCAACATATTACATTTTTGGTTATGTAATGTAGCCAAGTTTCAACTTTTATGACATATTTCTAGAATTTTACTGAAGAAATTATTTATGCAGGCTCTGAAGTAAGTAACATATCTTTCATTCTAGACGGTTTTACTTTTTGAAAAAATAGAGTCTCCCAACAGGGAATCCCGAACGACCATCTTGTTGAAGCTACATCTGTCAAATTAGGTGTCATCTATTCAGTATGTTTTGCCAAACCACTGTGGACCGATAGAGCATTCAACAATACGTGCAAATAACATTATTTTATCAAAATGGGTGTTTTGATCGGGCAACTTACCGCGCGCTTCGCCCATTTTACGGTCGCCATAATCGTCCTACCGAGAGGACTATTCACAATGTGGTGGATACATTTGAGTCTTCCTGGTTCAGTAAACGATCGACCAACACCCGTATGTCGACGAAACGCAAGATGTCTGTGAGAGTGTGCAAGGAGAATCCGAGGCAATTTTGCGTGGCTCACAAGAACTCGGCCTTTCGCAGACCACAACTTGGGCCTGTACCCGTACAAAATTCAATTGACCCAGGAACTGAAGGTAAACGACCATGGACAACGACGTGTTCGCTGAATGGGCTCTAGAGCAGTTGGCAACTGACCATAATTTTCAACGATGAGGCCCATTTCTGGATAAATGGGTACATGAACAAACAGCATTGTCGAATTTGAAACTATACCAATCCACATGAGGTCCAAGAGCGTCTAATCTAATGCATCCCGAAGAAGTCACTGTTTGGTGTGGATTTTGGGCTGGCGGCGTCATCGGTCCATATTTCGTTGAGAACGACTTTGGCCAGGCCATCACTGTCAACTGCGAGCACTATAAGCCGATGATAACCAATTTCTTTTGTCCTGAATTAGTTGACCTCGACACCAACGATTTATGGTTTCAATATGACGGCGCTACGTACCACACAACTCATGCCACATTGGATATTCTGCACGAGCGATTTGAGGGCATGGTCATCTCTCGTGGAAGTGGTGTGAACTGGCCACCGAAATCGTGCGATTTGACCTCGTTAGACTTTTTCTTGTGGGGTTTTCTTGAGTCGTAGGTGTATGCAAATAATCCACAAACCACAGAAGTCCTCAAAGCCAACATAACCCATGCCATCGGTTAAATTCAGCCTGATTTATCCTCCAGAGTTATGGAAAATTGAACGTTTCGGATGCGCTCCACCCAGAGAACTCGTGGCAGACATAAATAGGTCTTTCAAACGAAAAAAAATTATTTCATTTGAAATTGAAGATAGGAAACGCTTAATGAAATACCCTATTCTTGATGAAAATCCATATCAGCATTTTAGAGCATGATCTACATAGTAGTGTATATTCCTTTGATGTGAATTTCAGTAAAGAACTACTGAATTTAAATAAACAGATGGCCAAACTTGTATGGATATTTCTATTTTTTCAAAAAATGCAGGTGTCGATATGGCTTATAAAACCAATAACTTGAGCATGTATATTAAAAATACAAAAATCTAATAGATATCAAAACGTGTCTGAAACTGTATCGAGGAGAGATACATACGTACATAGAATGTCTAAACTACTTTTCCGGCTAATACCACGCTGGATATTGAATTATATCCGACAGACATTTATGCAAAATACTTCACAGAGATTAGTCTCGCAGATGTTCCTCGTTCTTCCAGCTCCAGGAACTACAGACAAGTTACGAGTATTACCTCTCCTCAGTGCAGAAAAGATCCAACCCAGACAGCAAAGTGCCTGGGACTCGATTAGTTTCAACGCGGCTCCGCTGCATATATGAAACCTTCGTCTAACTGAGAGAAAGATTGGTAACTAGTATAGTTTCCAAGAAATCCAATCCTTATTGAATAATAAAGGCATAAAAACATAAATATTTACTATCAGGCTATACCGTGAAATTTTCAAAATTTTTCTATATGCATATAGTTTTTCATTTACTATACATCGATGTGGTTCTGGGTGGGACTTCCTGTATGATCTCTTTGGAGGAAATTATTGGTTTTTGAATCAAAAACGTTTATATTTAGTAAATAAATAGTAAATTTAATGAATAAATATTACCTATTGTCTATTACTTACAATATAAAGTTAATCCACAAATTCCGATAGAAAGTAGGACTGCTAGCATATGAGTTATAACTGCAAGAAAAGAATATGCATTATCATTATTTCATTAGATGAAATATATGTCTTGCTTTCTGAAGTACCGATGACTAATTAATAAAAAATTTGAATGAAAGAGATTCACTTGTATCCATGCCTGGTCTAAGTGTTTGAAATAATTGAAAACTACCCTAAAAATTGCCATCTATTTTCATCGAGTTGATGTATTTATTCTTTTGATACAAGTTTGCATGGATCATCCGTTGTTGAGATTTAACATTAGTTGCAGTTTTTCTTCGTTTATGTAATGACGCAACATAAATATTTACATTTTATACTGTTACGCCTAAGTTTTTTTAAAGTTGCATTGTTATAAATGTAACGAATGAAATACTTATACACAATGTGTCTAAGATAAGGACGGCCAACATGGAAAAATGTAACACCGTGATTGCTATTAAGTAGGTTGAATCAGTGGCATAGCTTGGGGGGCAGTGGGGGCCACGGCCCCAGGCGACATACGAAAGGGGCGGCAGAAAGCGCCAATTCATTAATTTGGAAAATGTAAAAAACACTTAGATATTTAAAACCGCACGCGCAATGTTACGTAGGTACGTACAAAGCGAAAGGGTAAGTTAGCGTGCGATACAGAGGCGGCGAACGAGTCGAATGCAGCGGAAGTGACGACAACCGCACTATGTGCGGTTGTAGTTGGCTCTAGTTTATGTCAGCGTTGGTGATTTGACCAACTAACACCGACATAATAATCTGGCAAACTAACTTGGATGTCACACCAATAGGCGATTCCATTTATGTCTCGCTATCGTTCACGCAGTTATTTTTATCAAGTAATCTTCTTGGTTCTTCACATTTTGTCTTCAATCGAGGAACGGAATTGATGATGCCCAATAGGCCGAGACAGCTGTCTACCGGTGGCTCTTAAGTTGAAATCAAATTGGGAATGATCAGAATAGTACTCATCTATTTATATTTTCATTTTTATGGAATTATTTTCCAGCAGCTCGACTGCATTAACTATTCTTGATTTTATATCATTTCTAGAAACATGTGGAAGTTTTCCGATGGCATTCCAGGAGAGGTTCCAAAACTTCTGCTAATGCAGTAGTCGGCTTAAAAATTGGTCAAACCACCAACGCCGGCATGAAAACTCGGCAATCTAACTTGGGTGGCACACCCAATTTTTCTTTTGATTATTTTGAAATAATTTTCCAGCAGCTTGACTGCATTGACCTTTCTTGATTATATAAATGGAGTATACACATAAATATTTATATGAATACAAGGGGCGGCGTATTTCCGGTCTACCCCCAGCGGCGAAAACCCACGCTACGCCACTGGGTTGAATAAAGAAACACCTGTTCTTAAGAATGTTTTTATCACTTCGACGGTTGAAGAAATTGAATTGGATCAGCATTAGTTAACTTCCGATTCCCCCAATTGAGCTGATTTTTGCTAACATTTCAGTCTAGTTTTCGCTCCTCTTTAATGCTCGCAAATTATGATCACTAAACAATAATAATACGATAAAAACGAACGCAATCGTGACTGAAACCTTAGGGAAGTTTGTCAACATTATATGTTACTTCTGCTCTATCTAAAATCTGACCGTCTCTACGTAAGAAACTGACTGAAAAAGTGTTGCTTACTTCACATAAATAAATAATTCCTAATTTTTAATATTCCTCAGTTCATAAAACTTGTATTCTCAACTTACCCGTACAACAGCATGATTGCCTCGATCTTTGTCTCGCGTAAATGTAAGGATCATAACCAGGAAAGAAATCGATTGGATCTAAATCCATGTTTGAATGATTTACTGGAAAAAATGTTATAGATACATCATATAATTTAACAAGGGTGTGCCAAGGGCGCCTGTACTTCTTACCGGAGTATACAATATTGGAATACGTTATATTTGTAGGTAAAATCATCAAAACTTTTTTACATTCTTTAACTTTACCAACTATATACCACATTATTGTAAGACTACACTTCAAATGAAACAATTGAGTCGAAATGTTGAATGTTCCTTCGCCCACCTGCCATGAAATTTTCAGAAGCAACACCGTCTTTTAATACCGTCTTTAATACCAAAAGTTTTCAGCAACTTTTCCGTTATTTGACATCTCGAGCACGAACTACCGTCAAAATATATTTGCTTACCAACAAACTAAAAGACGAATTTTCACATTTCCAACAGAAACTGAGAAGCTAAAACAAGGAAAACGTTCCACGGTTCTATTGGCGAAACGAACTGGGATGTTAGCTCCCTCTATTATATAATATTATACATTAAATCAGCACAGATGATGTTTCCCTGCTCGCTGTAGTATCCATGTTCAATATTTGGAGTGTGAACTTGACTGCCAAATTCCGAATGATCCCGATCTATCAGTGGCGTCCAGAAAACAGTAAACTTCATGAATATTTTTTATTGATGGTTGTTGTCAAGTTGAATATATAATTTTTTCTATCACCAACGATTGAAGAAATTCATTATTATTGCAATAGTTTTTAAAACGCTTGATGAAGCTATTGTATAGAGAAACACGTGTCGTGGTTTTTGTAGAACCCCTTTTAGTGAAAATCATACAATAAACTGTATTATTGTAATAATGAGTTTAAATATGGATTTTCATCAAGTATCGGCCAGTTCTATTCAATGATTGAAGGAATTTTTTCTCTCATCTGAAAAATACGTGCAGGATCGGTAATAATAAAAAAGTAAATACTCCATGAATTTTACTGAATTCGCAAGAAAATATTGCTGGATTTGCAGTCTGGGAAAATTCATGGAAAAATCTAGAATTATTTCAATTTATTCTTGCAAAAATTTGAAAAACACTTTTTTCGCGTATACTCCGTGGATTCTATTGGTTTCACAAGAATATATTTTGAGATCTGTCATTTCGAAAAATACAGGTCCGATAATTGCAAAAATTGAGAAATTTTCAATTATTTCGCAAGCTACTATCGATTCGAAAAATTATTTTTCTGTTGAAACTCCATAAAATCCTCTATCTGCCATGTCGGTAATAGAAAAATATTTCAGATTTTGTAAAATCATTTTGCAAGCTCCGTACGTTAAAAAACACTTTTTCTGTTCATACTCTATGGCAAAAACCAAAGATCAAAGGAATAGTTCTTAGATGTTTTCAGAACGAATAATCTGACTGACAGAATCGAGTTCAGGAAATATATGCAAAGCTCAATAACATATTAAAAACTTTGGTTCAGGTATTCAATAAAAGATCAACACCAAACCAACAGCACACGATGTAATCAAATATACACTGTTTGTTCAAAAAATGAATTATACTTTTTCTCAAGAAATGTTTATTTATTCATCAATTTCTATTTCGTCCCCTTGTCCTTGAGCTCTCTCCCCAATCGTCTCAAAACGCCGCCCTTTCATGGATTTCTTCAATCTTGGGAACAGGGAAAAGTCACAGGGGGCCAAATCTGGAGAATACCGTGGCTGAGGCATGATTACGATGTTTCTGGCCAAAAATCACCAATGACGAATGAGTCGGTGCATTATCGTGGTGCAAAAGACATGATTTATTTTTCCACAATACCAGACGTTTTC
>WOGR01011113.1:0-10675 GCA_015342045.1 Leptinotarsa lineolata | reverse complement strand
TAAGTTTGTTGGGTGTTGAAATGGACATTATAATATCTTGGTACAATAATGTTGCTGACTGTTACGAACCAAGAAACTGTACACACCTCAGCAACTTTGGATGCTTTATAAAGCTCAGATCAGACTTTCTTTGGAGTATTGTTCTTATTTATGGAGCTCCGCCTCTAAACATACCCTGAAGCTGCTGGATTCCATCCAGAAAAGAGCCATTCGCCTGATTAGAGAGGCAGACATAACTTGCAACCTTAATAGTCTGCAACATCCAAGAAAGTTTGGAGATTTGTCTCTTTTCTATAGATACTTTCACGGAAAGTGTTCAAGGGACTTGGCACATTTGATTCCACCAAGAGCGGTACATATTAGAAATACGCGACGGACTGTGGCTGCTCATCGTATTGAGGTTCAACTCAGTACACCTCGAACTTCGCTGTTCAAAACTCTTTCATTTGGAGAACTGCGTTCGTGTGGAATAATCTTCCTGAGAAAGTTTTCCCCAATGGATTTAATCTCCAGCGATTCAAATCCATTGTGAATCACTACTTTCGCACAGGCACCGCTCTTAGAGCGCCTTAAGGTTCATTCTGTAGTGCTTGGTTTTTTGCTTAAAAAAATCTAAATGTGTCTTGGATATTTTTGGATTTTGTTTTTTTGCCGTGGTCTGCAGGTTTTTAAAGCTGATGTGCCGTTTTAATGTATGTCATTTCGTCTACATATGCGGTAGATATGATAAAAGTTGACGGATGTTGCTTTATGGCTTTCGATAATGCCTTTAATAATGCTTTCGCATTTGTACATGAAAAGTCAGACATGAAAACTTGCAGACCGAAGCAAACAAACCCAGATAATAGATTTAATACAACTTCAAATATGTTTTTTTGTGAACAGGGCGCGGAGGGAACCATTTCACAATATAAACTGTTGTAACATAGTTATATTCTTTGAATTTTTTAGTTGACGCAGCCAAAGAAGCTCTTACCGACATGCCTCCAAGGGCGGAATACGAACTGGACGCAGTTACGTTGCACAATCAAGCTTTGATGAACTTCGAGAACAATCCGACAGAAGGATTCGAGAAGTTACAGTTTCTGCTGCAGCAGAATCCTTTCCCGCCGGAAACTTTCGCAAATATCCTCCTGCTTTACTGTCAACACGAGTGTTACGATTTGGCAGCTGACATTTTGGCTGAAAACGCTCATTTGACTTACAAATATTTGACTCCGGTAAGTTATTATTATATAGTTGTGTGGAAGCCAAACTACCCAAGTTCCGGTAAAAATAGTAAAACCATCTCATGTAAGACCCACGTTTTTGTGGATACGTCTGGCAGATACCCAACGGAAAAACAACAGCTGGCCCAGCTAGTGCTGCGCAAAAAGCTGAAGTGAAACCACCTGTGCAACATCTTCTTGAGTTTGAATTCTCTCATACATAGGTCTATCAGACTTACTGACAGCCACAATTCACCCAAGGAACCAGACGAACTCAAATCCGCCCTTCGCCGAAACGACCATCCCAAACCCAAAGATTTATCCAACTTCAGCAAACCCGTACCCCACAACCAAAACAGCCCAATGAAAAGACAGACCACCCAAAAGCTTTCATGGAGTTACCGACAAAGTAGCTGAAGATATTACAACAGTGTTCACAGCCAACAATCAAATTCTCATTCTTCTACGAACACCCAAGTACACGATACCCAATGAGGCATAGGGCATACACGGAATGCTATGTTTCCCCTGCTCCAGAACTTACCGATGTTTGGCCGATGCCAGACCAACAGAAGAGTCTGGAATAAAGCCTATGAACATGAGCTTACTACTCGTAAATCAGATGCAGCCTAATTCCTCCCCCTAATTCCTCCCCAAAACACCAAAACCATTGCCACCGAAAAAACTCTCCGGTCCAGGATAATTCGCGAAGCTTTTTTAATTGAAAAACGTCCCAATTGCCTCAACAAACGAGATGATTCACAAATATTACCTCATCTCACAAAATTGCACACTTCTGCTAGTCACAACCCCGTTCTCTCAACCAACTTCACCCTCGCACCTATTACTGGTCTGCTTCTCCACTCGCCTAGGGTTATAAATACCTTAATAAAGCCTGTGGTCCCACAGTCGACGCTTGGTAGTAGGCAGAATGAGACCCTTACAGAGACCAGCGACGAGACCTGGGGGCTGGGTAAATTGAAACTCCGGCCGGAAACTGAGGCCAAAACTTGCCTGAAACCGGTAACATAACCTCTCCTGAATTAAAATGGAAATATCGATGTTTGAAAATGTTTTTTGTCATTTTTTTTTTGGAATAATGATACAGGATGGAGTCAAAATTATGAATTCTTTTTTTTAGTACTTGTACGATTTTCTGGATGCCATCATAACTCAACAGACGTCTCCTAGTGAAGCTTACCAAAAATTCGACGAGTTAGCTAGTCGACACACAGAACAACTCAGAAAATTGACTAAGCAGGTACAAGAGCACAGAAATAGAAACGATACAGAGTTGGTCAAAAAAACTGTAATGGATTACGAAGAGTATCTTGATAGGTAATGATTCAATAGTAAGGAGGATATTTCCTAATTCAATTGTACTTATTGCAAAAACCCCAAACGTTTCACACATCCATTCATACCGTTTCAGATGTCCTGACTTTTTGTAGAAGTTATGACTCGTTACGATTCAGATCTCTCTAACCTATCTCTTGTATACGTCTCTGCAAGCAGAGTTGAGCGCGACCTTGGCCAAGTCACAGTAGAATGAAGACCAGCGGCGGCCGACGTTTTTTTTTTCAGGGAACAATTTACAACAGTGTATTTGTTCCGATGTGGGAAAAGTGTTTTCTTTACATTCATTCTACATCAAAGCTTTCAAATTATAAGGGGGAGGTAAAGGGTTTCGGCGTTGGCGAGAAGTCACCGAATAGCGGCTCGCAAGTAATCCAGTTCTTCAGACAACTTAATCAGGCAAAGGCTACCACTTTGATTATCAATGAAACAATTGATAAATAGCACAGTGTAACAAAAGCACTGGTAACGGGAAAAGTAACGACACTTCATTAACAATAATAAACAAAAGGTTATTGACTGACTGTGTATGACGCGCGCTTCTCACTGTCTCTGTCATCTGGCGGAAATCTAGGCTCTAATGGAAGTGACTAGAATCCCGGTAGGTAGTCGTTGGAAGCTACTAGGGTGTCACTTTACAATATTCTACTTATCAAGTTTTCTATAGTTGTTTTATACTGTATTTCGAATGTTCTAAATATTTCCATGCTCTGGAAAGCCTATTACTCATCAACTGCAGATAAAACGAATCGTTTCCACTCGACATAGTCATAATATTTTTGAAAATACCAGATTTTCTTTGAATCTGAAGTTTGGACCATTGAAATCTAGATGTTGAATAGTCATGACTATTTGGATAGCTTGAGTTTGCACAATCATTCTCTTCTAGTTCATAACAAAGGCCCGAAGCACAATTTTTTCATGCCTCCATTCAATAATTCCAACTAAGTCGAGCGTTTTTTAGAATGCCTATAAATTCCTGTAGTCAAAATATTTGATGTTTGTCCTACATTTGTTCTTTACAGATATATACCAGTTTTGATGGCACAGGCTAAAATCTACTGGGATTTGAAAAACTACGCCCAAGTGGAGAAAATTTTCAGGAAAAGCGTCGAATTTTGCAACGACAATGACATCTGGAGGCTGAACGTGGCGCATGTTTTGTTTATGCAGGAGAACAAATTCAAGGAAGCCACAGGATTTTACGAGCCTTTGGTGAAAAAAAGTTATGCCGAGGTACGGTACCATTAGAGTCCTAATACTTAAAAATATAATTAAGAAAGGACCAAAGTCTTTCATTATATGTAAATCAACATCAGGGCTCAAAGATTAGTTTTCTCATATGGAGCCTTGAGGACGAATGAATATAGTTCGAAACTTTAGCAAACATGGATGGATAATCTAGGTTATTATACTCTTCTATAACCTCGACACCACATTTTTCGAAGCAACTGAGTCTTCAATTCAGTATTCAGCAACCGAAGATGACTTCCATCTTCCTGCTCGTTCATCTGTTACTGAATCAACACCTGCTTTTGCTTACGTCACTCACATCAGAATGTTTTTCAGTGATGCAGAATAAACGATCTTTCTTTCTTGCATATTCGTATTTTTCAGATCCTGAACGTAAATGCGATAATCCTGGCGAACCTGTGCGTCTCGTACATAATGACGTCACAAAACGAGGAAGCCGAAGATCTGATGCGAAAAATCGAGAAGGAGGAAGATCAGATTACCTTCGAGGAACCTGAAAGGAAGGTTTTCCACCACTGCATCGTCAATCTGGTGATCGGGTACGAACAATAATAATAACAAATTTAGACGACCAGTACGACAGATTTTGTTCCAGCACTCTCTACTGTTCCAAAGGTAACTACGAGTTCGGTATATCTCGAGTAATCAAATCTCTGGAACCGTACGACAAAAAATTGGGAACGGATACTTGGTTTTACGCCAAAAGGTGTTTCTTGAGCCTGGTGGAGAACTTGGCCAAACACATGATTGTACTCCGGGATTCCATTATACAAGAGTGCATCCAGTTTCTGGAAAGTTGCGAAAGTAAGTTTTAATATAGTTCAGTCGATTCAGAGGATTGAAATAATTTCTGAAATGCAAATTTAGGTATCGCAAAGACTAATTCTCAAATGTCTATTGCCATGTCAGATCACTTCATACCGCACTTTCAACTATCTGCCCCGATCTGCCTGTTGATAGTGTTTATATATCGAAATGGAAGTCTCTGGAAGCCGATAGGGAAGTCTCGAAGCGACGCGTCACCTTTCCCCACAGTAGGATACAACCAGTAGGCTCTCATACCACGTGATCCGCCCGAGTTGCCGGGGACCTTCAAGCGCTCTTAGGATGAGATTCTCATCCAACGCGTTTAGTGTTGTAGTATTGAAAGATTCGTCATCCAACGCTTTCAGTGCTGTAGTATCGAAGGATTCGAGGGTACCACGGGCATCGGATTAGTTATAATAAACGGTCGGATATAAACTTATGTTTGGACCGAATGTTCCAAGGGTTAGGCTCTTGAAGAGCCGGTGAAACCTCCGTATGGGATAAGTAACTTACAATAAAATCTTCTATAATATCCTTGGATTTCGTTTTTATATGAGTGCACGCCTATGGTAAAAGAACGAAATCAGCTCCGCATTTCGTTTCGAGGTCACCGAGTACTTTGGCATTTATGAATGAAAGTAGTGGGAGTTGACTTACTGGTTGATTTTTACTGTGCTAGAACGATCGAGAAACGCAAGTAGAGTTTAGCGCGACCTTAGCCAAGTCATAGTATAATGACGAAGACCAGCGGCGGCCGACGTTATTTTTTTAGGGGACAACTTACAACAGTGTATTCGTTTCGATGCGGGAAAAGAGTTTTCTTAAAAATCATTCTACATCAAAGGTTTCAATTTCTTCTCATCGAGTTTAACAATAGTTGTTTTATACTGTATTTCGGATGTTCTAAACCTTTCCATGCTCTGGAGAGACTATTACTCACTCGTTGAAAGGTAAGACCTCGTTAGCCTTAGCTAGCACATGTTTCGACTTTGGAGAGTTGTCGTTCGTAGGGTGGCAATAGCTGGTTAACGAAAAACAGTATTTAACAGAAAACAGAACTGTAGATACCAGATTTTTTTGCAATTGAAGTGTGGACCACTGAAATCTAAATGTTGAGAAGTCATGACTTTTTGGATTTGTTGAGTTTGCACAATCATACTCTTCTAAAGGTATCATAGTGTCTATCGGAGATTTTATATACTTTGGCTGCTTTTTTAATATTCCCATCCCAACAAAAACGTGGTAGTAATTTAGAAGTAGTTTTGCGAGGGAAATGTAGGAATGTCCCATACACCGTTCACCTCGGTTGAATGTCTGCAAATTAAGTAATGTGATGTTGACAGAGGTATCAAACTAAAACGTCCCTATGTATTAGGTTGTTTTAACAGTTTTGTCCGTTTTTATGAGTATACTTCAAACTGTAATATCTCAGTAAAAACATATTCAATTCAATCGAAAAAAACCCCTTTAAATCAGTTAACTTTTTCTAACGTAATACAAGTTGATTAATTCCGTGAGCATAAAATGTTGTGCTCGAGATCCGATGAAGTGGACGAAAGCCGTTTTTGCCTGATCCTGATTGATGGAGGTTCTACCGGTGAGAAAGTTATCGAAGTGCTCGAAAAGATGGTAGCCTGTTGGCGAGAAGTCTGGGGAGTATGGTGGGTGATTGATTTTCGTAGGGTGATTTGTGAAACGTGCGGACGGGCGTTGTCGTGGAGCAGGATCGGACCTCTTATGTTTTCGGTAGGTACTTTTTGTTGATTTCCTCACTTTAGGACTTTGCTGTGATGATTTAGCCTGGTTGCAGAAAGTTATAATGAATCACACCAGCCGCTGACCACCATACAGTAACCATGTTCTTTTTTTGGTGGGTTTTTGCCTTTGGGAAGTACCTGAGAGGCTCATCGGTGTCCAACCATAGTCCTGAACGTCTTTTGTTGTCGGACGCCACTGGCAATCGGAAAATACGTTTTGATGCATGAAGAATGTGTACTACTTTGCACGAAAATATCTACCAGGGTAATCAAAAATCAATATTTTTTATTAAAACTTCAGCACCCTGTAGTTTGAAGTTTGATGCAGTTCAAAATGGGCCCAAAAATGGCCTCCTTAAATATTGGCATATTATTGAGATACTCTCTGTATTATTATTATAAATAGAATGGTGAAGACCTAAATAGTTTATAATATTATTTTTTTTTAGTGTATGGAAAAACGGTAAGGACCATAGCATATTCGTCTTTATCAGAAGCCAATGAGATTCCCAATGGAAAGGAAACCGTTACTTATGAAGCAAGAAGAATCAAAAGTATTCTACTTAGACTCTTGAATTTTGAGAGTTGAATGAATCATTTATTATGAGAATGTGATAAATGGAGATTTTGTGTTAAAAGTGATACCACATTAAAACTTTTTTTAAATATGTGTATTAATTGTTCCTTACTCAAAAAAAAATAGTGAAAATGGATGTGAAATGTGAACTGGAACCTCTGGAGGAAAATAAATCTGGAGCTGCCACACTTTTCTTGACGCGCGTTTCACCAAGCAAGTTGGCGTCGTCAGGAGTTCTGGCGTTTGGGAGCTGTGCTTTTTTTGGAAATTGAATGCAAGTATAGATTTAATGAGCGGCAGTTCTATGTGCACTTTTTGGTATGTAATTAAGCTCTCGACCTCCTGTGAAAAGGTTGTACCACTCGTAAATATTTTATTTAACTCGTACGATCACCGTATGCCACTGTTAACATTTCAGGTGTTTTTGAACATTTTATTTCATTTTTTACACAAAATCAACGAACACGTAAAACACTTGAGGATTTTATGCCTCTCACCAACAAACTAAATATGCTAAACAGTTGAAACTGTGAACATATATGTCCGAGATGAGTGTACCAACATAAAAAATAAAAAAGCGCTAATCGAATGTACGTAGCCCGCGAAATTTGAACATTCACCTTATTTTTTAATAGACCTCGTACATTTTACCGAATTACCTCTGTAGGTTTGAGAGTAGTTTTAAGATAAAAAAAAGTATAATAGAAATTAACTGACAAAATTGGAATCATCCACTTCTTTTTAAAGTTGAGTACAATTTCACGAAGAAAATATTCAAAATTTCATTCTTCAAGAAAGAATCATCCGAGTTTTATTTATTGTGCATTCCAATACATTTTACTGAATTATGAATTGATTATATTGATTTATCACACAACTGGTTTTTAATGTACCTGTGTTGCAGGAGATTGGAAAAACTAAGTTTTTTGATGCCAATAATAAATGGCACTGGTAAACCGCATCTGAAGGACCAAAAGGGGGAATTAATAGGAAAACTTTTATTTTCTTAAAATGTATGATAGTACAGAAAATTTCTATCGTGATATCTGCAATGCATTATTTTTCGTGTCAACAGTTATCCAACAGGGATAGTTTATTATTGATGATAATGATAATAAGCAAATCCCTACAGATTCAAAGAGTTGTCTCACATTTTCATTGGGAAATTTAATTCCCAAAAATTTAAATTTATCATTTTCCATTGGACTATTAACAGTTTATTCTAGTGATGATGCTATATATACTAAGATAAACAAGTTTGTTTTTTCATTTCAAGGCATTGAACTAGGTCCGGGTACACAAACTAAGTCCTGCTGTGGTTCATCAGCCTCATTTCCACTTCTAGTTTCCTCGACCCAGGTGCAGACTTTTCCGCAACCGAAACTTTCGTCTTTTTTTTCTCCTAGTATAGCTGCGTTGATGTAAATTCCTAGTAATGCCAAAATTAAAAAGTAGATGGAGCCATATCCAACATACAGAAAGATCCACGTGCCAAAACAAACCGTGTAATATAATTGGGAACAGGATTCTGTTTTGCTCTCTTTTTCGGTGACGTCAATTCTGCAACAGGGTGTTTCTAATGTTGGTTCGTCGTTGAAGTTCTCGAGGATTTGCATCCTTTCTTCCTAAAAACATACAAAAAAGTCACTTGGTGCAATTTCTTCATAAATAGTAACCAATATTTTATTTTTGAATCTCTTCTAGAAAAAGCACAATGTGATTATTTAGTGATGAATACAGACATTGAAAGAAAAACAGTGATGATTTTTTTCATAACCATTGTATGTTACTGTGAAACATATTTTTTTAAGTCCTCATTGATCACGAAATGATATTGGAATATTAATTCATTAAGCTCATCTCGATCAAAATCGATTTAGAGTTAAATAAATATACTAATGGGCTGAAAAGTTCGTAGGCTAACACACAGATGGCGCTACTAGTATTGAATCCATATGAATTTTAGTAAACTCTAACCTTCAAAAGACACGTGTAGAAATTTCACAGCTGTCGGACTGTTAGTTTGGCGATACAAGGGAGAGTGAAGCAACTTTTGTTTGATTGAAGAAAATGGATCAAAAGAAGTTTCGTGTGTTGATAAAGCATTGCTTTTTGGTGAAAATAAATAGTGTTGAATCGAAGGTTTGACTTGATAAACATTATTCGGACTTTGCATCAGGAAAATCAACCGTTGAGAAGTGAATTTTACTGGAGTTTTATCCCAACACCAAACCATTATTTCAAACACTTCGGCACGTGTTTTAATCACCAAGTGATCTTCAACAGTAAGAAGGAAGAGGAAGAAGAAGAAGAAAGAATAGGAAGAAAAAGAAGTGGTGACATGAGCACTGAGCAACATGCACGCAGTGGCCGTCCTAAGTAGGATGTTACTGATAAAAAAGTCCATAAAATAATTTTGAATGACCTCAAAGTGAAGGCTCTAAAAATATCAAAGGAACGTGTTGGACATATCGTGCATGAAAATTCAGGTGTGTGAAAGCTCTGATCAAAGAGGCTGCCGCGCGAGCTTACAATCGAAAGAAAACAACAACGAATTGATCATTCTGAGCGGCGTTTGAAAATGTTCCACTATGAAAAACCCTAATATATGCGTCGATATGTGACAATAGATAAAACATGGCTCCATCATTTTACACCAGAATCAAAATGATCGTCATCTGAGTGAACCAACTTCAAAGCCTGCAAAGACGCAACAGTCGGCTGCAAGGTTATGGTATCAATAATTTGGGATGCGCATGGTAGGTATAATATTTATCGACTATCTTGAAAAGGGAAGAACTATCCACATCGAGTGTTACATAGCGTTATTTGAGCGTTTGAAGGACGAATTCGCATAAGAACGGCCTCAACTGAAGAAAAAGAAAGGGTTGTTTCATCAAGACAATGCACTGTGACACAAATCAATGAAAACTATGGCAAAATTGTATGAATTGGGCTTCGAATTGCTTCCGCATTCACCGTATTGTCCAGATCTGGCCCCCAGCTACTTTTTATTGTTCTCAGACCTCAAGAGAATGATCACTGAAAATAAATTAAGCGCCGATGAGGAGGTAATCGTCGAAACTGAGGCCAATTTTGAAACTAAGACAAATCGTACTATAAAAATGGTACGGTTTCATGTTCAGAGGCATAACCTTTTTAATAACGAACCAATTTGAATAAATCATATACTAAATGTTAAATGAAGCTTATCACAACACATTAGTGAAAATAGCACAGATATTGATTAATTCGAAAAAAAAAGATGAGGAGTGGAGATGAGACAAGACGAGAGAAAAGAAGACAAGATAATACAAGAAGGGAGAGGGGAAGAGATTTGTAACGTAGCGAAAAAATTGGTATTTTTCAAAAATTTATCACTTGATAACAAAATGAGATTAATTAGGAACTTAAATCCTTAAATCCTTTTTTTATTAGTTACTTGGGAGCTGTCTGACTTGTCCATTTCTTCCTAGTCTCCAGAAAACACTGCAGCCTCTTGGGTTCATTGCGTTTATTCTCCCATCTTTTCAAGACACCCATTCCATCAGTCTCGTACCCTGTACTAGTTTGTACAGGTTCCGTGTTGGATGTTTGTCATATTCTTCTTGACATAATTTTATATGTCCATATATTGATTGCCCCCTGTGATTCAGTGCCTCACATTCGCATAGGATGTGTAATGCTGTCCCTTCGTTGCATAATCTGCAGCTAAG
>WOGR01011112.1:0-10675 GCA_015342045.1 Leptinotarsa lineolata | reverse complement strand
GACAATTCCATCACATACCACCTGTTATTTTTTATTTTTGAAAATTTTTCTTTTCCTGACAGTTATGTTGTGAGATATATTTTTGATGGCTCACCCTGTATACAATCAACACTATATAAACCAAATAACAGTTAAGGAAAATTTTAACGGACCTACAAACGGGTTGCACTCCGGGAGTGCCGGCAGAAGTGAAATCTTGAATATTCTCTGAAAAACGAAAATTATTTATTCTTATCTTATTTCATTTATTTTCATTCAAAATCATTTGTTCGGTAAACCTACACCACACATGTTATGAAAATATAGGTTAATGCTATTGAGTATATACATATTACAAATATTATATTTATAATGTGTTAGTAATTACGCATCTATATTAATAATTTCGTCGATCAGTACGGTAGACTCGATCGAAACCTAATCTGAATAATAAAATAAAATTATTCAAAAAATGAATCTTCTTCCTGAAAACTATAAATGGTAGGTATAAGAAAATTTAAAACTGCCTTGAAAAGTTATATAAAAAAAAAACCAATTCGTTTCCAAAATGGATACTAATCACCTTTGCTATCTATCATTCACCTATCAGTATATATTTATATTTAAAATTTAAAATACAGCTTTTCCTAGCTTTTCTACCAACAACTCACTAAAGCGACTAGAATTGAATACCCCTTCGATTTTACTCATTGTTTTTATTGAGCATATCCATTTTATGTATTTGAGATGTACAGAGTGGGCCAAATTGGTCACTTTTAAAGGGAAACCAATGTTTTTAAACTAAATAAATGAAAACTGATGGCAGTGTCTGAGGGTCAAATTTCATGACAAACTCAACAAACCGTGTCTTTGAAAATATTTCCAAAGCACTGTTCTACGTAGAATCAATTCAATGGTGTGAAACACTTTTCAAATTAGTTATCAATATTTTTTCAATGAGACACTCTTTATACTCCTGCATATTTCAATAGAACTTGAAATTACCTTTCCAAAAATGTAACATTTTCGCATGATTGCAACACAATCTAATTGATGGTGGTTAATTTGAGAAGAAAAGGCTAAAATTATATGAATCAAGTAGGGATAAGGACTTAGAGGAAATAGTCGTTTTAGAAGCTGTTGAAAATAATCCCAAAATGTCAACGCGAAATTTGAAGATATCAACAGGCCTACCAAGAACTAACGTTAGGAGGATTTCGAAAATATACAAATTCAAGCCATACAGGATCAGAAGAGTTCATCAACTCAGACCAGGAGATTTTGAACGCCGCATGGCTTTTTGCCAGCAGTTTCTGGAAAGCTGTAATCAAGTGCGTGATTTTTCGTTAAATTGAATTTGGATAGACGAAGTTTATTCGAGCAGTGCCGACATTTTCTACTTCTACAATTCTTATAGTTGAGCACAACAAAATCCTCATTCTATTGTGGAGCAGAGAAGTCATGGAAGATTTGTATTTAGTTTATGGGCAGGTGTTTTCAGGGGTAAAATTATCGGCCCTTCCATTTATAACAGCACTTTTACATCTCAGAGGTATTAAGAAATTTTAAGGCAAAAAATATTGAACCCCTTGTTGATGAATCGAAACTAATTGAGCTAAGAAAAGTGCTTCGCCTCACAGCACTGCAATTGACAATAATTTTTGGCTGCAAGTTTTGGTAATAATTGGATAGCCAACCAAGGAACCAACCGTTGGCTGACCAGGTCACAGGTCCTAACGCCTACGAACTTTTACCTCTGAGGAAGGTTGTTATATCCCATTTGTAAATTGTCAACCAATTTCAGATACGAATTGGAAGCTGCAGTGATGCATAGTTTTGCTTCTCTCACTCCTATTGAACTAATTAATTTGGCAAAAAACATTTGGAAAAGGTGTCGCCTGTGTTTTGGAGACATTTTGAACACTTTCTCTGAGGAAATATATTTCATTGTTTGTTCTTTATCATTATTATTATCATCGTTGATGTTTCATTCATTAGTAGTGAATATAGTATAAATTGTAATCAGTTTAATTGAAACTATGCGTTTTAATAACTGCTGTGAAAAGTTTTCTCCACAGTAGCTACTACTGAACAATTTCGTTCTGTGTTATCGCCGCGTTTCATAGTCTACAAGAAAAAGCTCTGTATTTCAAAAATGACTATAGCAAAACATCAAGTGTTTTACATTTTCAGAAAAGTAATTTCAAGCTCGATTGAAATATGCAGGAATATACAGAGTATCTCGTTAAAAAATAGTTTTTCTTCAACAGTTATTTGAAAAATAAGTTTTTTACACCATTGAATTTTACGTAAAAACATGCTCTGGAAATATATTCATAGTAACAAGAAATCTTTGACAGAAAAAAGTTACAGCAACTGTCCAGAAATGAGTATTTTCGAAAAACATGCTGTATCTCAGAAACGATGATAGATATCGATATGCGGTTTCTACCATCGAGTTTGTCATAAAATTTGACTCCCAGGCATAGCCATCAGTTTTTATCTATCTAGTTTGAAAACAGGTGTTTCAATTTGAAACAGTCCAATTTGGCCCACTCAGTATATGGTTTATAATAATGTTGAATAGATGGGAAATCACATTACAGGTATAGTTCATACCTAGGTTTAACCCATACATTCAGCGAGATAACTCTGAAGTCATATATTATTTGGAATATTGATGTACAAATATGTATTGAATGAATGAAATGAATGAAATCAAATGAAATTCAAAAAATTGCACGTTGAAAGGTAGGACCCCGTTAATCCTACGCTTGCACAAGTGTTGCCCTTTTATTTCTGTGAATTCGCTAATAAACATTTTCCCTCCACTTTGTTCGATGGATTCCTTGTAGGGTTTGGAATAGGCTAATTAGGTAATCCGTTTTACACTGGTTCCTCTAGATATCTGGATTTGGCACCATAGTTGGTATTTGTGGATCCGCTTTCGATATTGCTAAAGGTATTGAGGAAATGTTATCGTTTGCTCTCTAAAGTGAAGAATTGATAGCAGTGTCCAAACTTTTGATGGTTGAAAAATGTTTTGAACTTTGATAAACAGAAAAATGAACCCCTACCCTGTATGAACTCATTTCTTCAGGACTGCCAATAAAACGGGTTCAATGATAGAAAAAGGAACCTGGTTTTCAAGACTTTTGTCACACTTATTGATTTTGCCACACTTCGATTTTATCTTACATTTGCAATTTGTCCTTGGCACTCTTGTACTGAAGTATGTATTATAGAAACTGTATGAGATTTATAACATAGAGAAGATATTTGAATTACTGAAAAGTCAATTGGCAATATGGGAAGATTACACTTTTCAGAAATATGCTATTTGAAATAAAATATTCACGATGTTTTCCTTGGAGTGTAACATATTCAAATACACATTTTATTTAGAATCTTCAGTGGTAAAAATCGATGTTGATTTCATAGCTATATCTTATAATTTTATAAATAGTAGTTTGATAAATATAAAAACACGCTTCAGTAGCAACACAAACAAAAAAATAGAAAATAATTCGAAGCTGCTAAATATCCATTGTTATAAATACTTGGTTAGAAACTGTTCGCTAAATTGACACTCCACGTTTTTTACAACAAAATTATTTTTTTTGTAGATAGATGCATTCTGATTTCGGGCTTATTGAAAGTCATTATATACATCAAGCCATAGGACCTATGATCGATGTTGAACAGAATCTTGAATTGGTTTCGAATTATTTTCCATTTTTTAGTTTGTGTTGCCATTGAAACGTGTTTCTTCAGTTTTCTAAACTATTATTCACTTCCTAATTTAGCTTGCTATTCCAAGCCCATTTGTTTTAATATAAAATATATACACATGCACAGACAGTGTGGTTGTCTTACTTGCTCTCACACCGAGACTATGAGACTATTTGAGTAAATTATTCAATCCTGGCAATTATGATCAGGATAATGAGATAAACTCATGAAATAATTGAATTGTCACCGATTCTTGATAGGGAAATAAAGTTTCAAATCAATCTGTCCGTTGAAAGTTAGCCAAAATCGAGTCCAAATGAGTCGATTACAATCATATGAGCGTGTTAATAAAAATTGTTTTGAAACATCCTCGATAAGATTATACCAGTCCTAGTATGATTTTTACATTTTCCAAAATTGAAGATTTCACGAGAATAAATCGAAAAATTTACCTTCTCCAAAAAACTTCGAAATGAATCTTATTTACCATAAATATCCTAATCCCACGATAGATCAATTCAGTCAGTTAACGGTCAGTTCCGTTAAGTATTTAGCCCGATATGAGGCTGTCAAGTGTCTCCGAATTGTTTTTTAAAGCCCTCCGATATTGACTGCCTACTTAGATACACATCACGAATTTTCATGCAATAAAAAAAACTTTATAATAAAGACACTTTTTTCTAATTAGGTAACCCAATCCAACATAACGTTCTTTTGATCACCGCTACCAGTTTGAATAGGAACTCGTAGAGGGAGTGTCTATGAGTACAAAACTGAAAATTGTTATTTGAAAAAAAATATTTTGGCGGACGTAGAAATGATTGCAGTTAACACATCAAACCGAGAGATGTTTCGAAAACTCAACAATAATTTTTTCAACTGGAGAAATCCCCATTTTGGACCAAAATATAAATTGGAGTTATTATTTGCCATTTCATTCCGAGGCGTCTTAAAGAATTTTCTCGCCAATTTTTAGCTACAGAAATTCCAGAAATACCAAGAACACCACATAGAAAGTCACATTTTCATTGCTTCACAAAAATACTGCAGCTTTTGTAAGGAATTGCATTTCATTTCTCCCGCCATTCATTCTACCAATCTTTTCAAATTTTCTGAACTAGTAGCCCAGACGTATCGCGAACTGTGTCTTTTGTTGCACTTTCTTCAGCTGAAGTCTCCTTAATACAATCCCATTTTCATTTCTGAAATTACATTTGGCCAATACCTAACCTAATGAAACATATCTCTTTCAGCTGATTCATCCATTGAAAATTTTCCATATATGTTACCAGGTATAGTTTTCCACCTCCTTCAATTCTGTATTCTACACTCATTATCTTTTTCATTTTGTGTGATTCCTGAGTGTCCTAGTACTCAGTAAAGAATCAACTTATTTCTGTCCGCTAATTCTCTCGGTTCTTTTCGGCATTCCAAGAGTGCACCGTGCAGTATTGTATCTTTCAACTCACATCTCATAATCAGTTTTCGATCCACCTACATATCAAATATTTATGCAGAGCGTGTTTCTCGAAATAGTTGATCATCATACACTCTGACTGGTTTGTGATTTTACCATGAACTATGTTGCTTAGTCAATTTTCCAATCTGAATTTCCTACTATTACGACAAAATGTTGGTATTCACATTAGTCGTGAATACCAACTTCCGTCTAAGCATGTAGTCTATCGTCTTGAAGCTTCTATGTATGAATATTGATCTCGATGTAGTGATCCAATATCCTAATGTACCTGTCAATCAGTTTTGTAATATTTTTAATGCTAATTACATACTCGTAAAGGTTTTTTTTTCAAAGAAATAACACAAGCAATTCAGGATAAAACTTGAGGCGGTCTAAGAGCGGTGCTTGTGCGAAAGTAGTGATTCACATTGGATTCGAATCGCTGGAGATTAAATCCATTTGAAAAAACGTTCTCAGAAAGTTCATTCCACATAAACGCACTTCTCTAAATGAAAGAGATTTTGAACAATGGAGTTCGAGATGAACCTCAAACGATGTGCAGCCACAGTCCGTCGCGTATTTCTGATATATATCGCTCTTGGTGGAATCAAATGTGCCAAGTCCCTTGAATACTTCCCGCGAAAGTATCTATGAAATAGAGAGAAATCTTCAACCTTTCTTCAATGTTCTAGACTATCAAGGTTGCAAGTGATATTTGCCTCTCCAATCAAGCGGTTGGCTCTTTTCTGGATGGAATCCAGCAGCTTCAGGGTATGCTTAGGGGTGAGTTACATACACGAGAACGATACTTCAAAGAAGGTCTAATCTGAGCTTTATAAAGCCTCAAAGGTTGCTGAGGTGTGTACAGTTTTCTGGTTCGGAATAGTGTTCCAAGCTTTTGAGAAGCAGCCTTTGCAATTCCAGCGACATGATTGTGCCAAGATATATTGGTGTCCATTTTAAACCCCCCTAAAAACTTTTCGAAGCGGAAAGCGAAATTGTCTGTCCTGACATTATTATATCCGGTTCTGAGAACTTCATCTTTTGGAGAAAACCGATGCCTGGGTTTTCGTGATATTGAATTGAACCTGGTTACTTGCACCCCAATTCGAAAGCATTTCTATAGATCCTCATTAAGATATGCAACTTTCTGCTGTCGGTGAAGATGTGCATCCGCAGTCGATATCCTGGAACCCAAATGGAATGACGAGAGAAGTGTGCTGTCGTCAGCACACTTCTCTCGTGATGGAGCAGTTGATCAGGTAGAGATCAGAAAAAATGTTTAGGTTATGAAATGTTTTCATCACCCTAAATGTTGATGTTAATATATGTATAGTCGAAAAATAATGACCATTCCAATTTGCCTTGTCTGTGATTTGATATTCAAGACAGTTATCTAAATATGTACGATTTTAATAAAGATATGGTAATTCATTGAAATTATATCTCTTAGCGCGTGGTTTATTGGTAATCATTTTCATTTCGATCCATCTTCGGACAATTTTAATCCTGTTGATTGTCTTTCGAATGAAATTTCTATATTCATTCTCATATAGCTTTGATTATGTGAGATGATTGTGATAGTATATCTTCGTTCAATTACCAATATTGAAATACTTCCGGCTAATGAAGGTAATGCTGCAGTGATAATGGAAACTGTCAATTATGAAAATTAGTTAAGTCGGTTGATTTCAAATGCTACATACCAAAGAACAAAAGGAAGTTTATAAAAGTTGAAAGATTCATTAAATTCATTGAACTAAAAATAAATAGAGCTTTGGCTAAATACAAAAATATAAAAACCAAACCAGAACAGATTACCAAAACTCAGGATCCTGATATTTTTTGAGGCCCATCGTGTGTTCAGATGAATCATTTTGTCAAGGAATACCAAGATACCTTTCATGAATTTTCAAATCGATATCAGGAAATATCAACAGTTTTCTGAAAAATCCCACCCACTGATTCCATACGTGAATTATAAAATTTTAACATAACATGGTGATAATATTTTGGTCTATTACCTCACCAGGAATACTGCTCAGTCCGGTTACTTGGCCTGAATTTCGGTATCAAAAACATTTTTACGTAAACTCGAGTGTGATTTTCTGCTCTGTGTTAGAGTATTTTTGAGACTTTTGGATTCTTTGACATATAGTCACATATACCAGGTAAATTCTTCACGATTTCATGAAATAAGTTTCTCTTTTCAGGTAATCGTTACATTTGAATTGATTTATATATACCGGGGGATGAAAACTCATCATCATGAAAATAGTTCAACACATTTACCTTTCTAAAAATTCAACAGTTACTTGAGAAATATAGTTCAATCACTGATAACTCTGTTTTTTTATCGAAATCAGAGCAAGTTTTATTAATGTAAAACTGAAAAGTTTACTTCGAAAAGTTTTTGCGTACAATAAGCTGCTGTAAAAAATCGCATTAGTCAGTAGATCATTACATTCATAAATATTTGCCATAAAATAAGATGAAAATAAAAAAATATATATGGTTTCTATACTGAGCTCCTTTATTTTATATAATTTGATATTTGGAAAATTTACTCTTTACTGATATCGCAATGATAACGTTTTGAGAGATGTCAATAGAAAGGAGAATCATGGATGATGACACAACCAAATACGAGAAATTTTTCGAGAACTCAATTTACTTTCATGAACATTATTTTCAACTTTCGTTCCGATGATGACAACCAGGTTCATTCAAGTTCCATAGAGTGGGTCTAAATACACTCATTACCTAACAGAGAAATATGTCGAAATTCTTTTAGTTATCTGACTGTTTTTGAAGATACTCCATTGGAAGTTTCAAAAGTTTCGTCCGTTTCTGAGTCCACTTTAAACTGTGGTATTTCAGTGAATTCTCATTCAATTCAATCGAAGTAAGTGACATTTGAATCAGTGTTGGTTGGTGAGCGTACTGGGGGATATAGTGAGTGAGGCAGAACTTCGACCCTCAAATCGTTCAATTTCCGGATGGCGATTTGTCAAACGTGCGGACGGACGTTGTCGTGAAGCAGGATCGGACCTCTCCTGTTGACCAGTGTCGCCTGCTGCTGACGAAAATTTAAGTACATTTCGTCGATTTTCTCACAAAAGGGCTCTGCTGTGGTTTGGCCCGGTCGCAGAAAGTTATAACGAATCACACCAGCCGCTTACCAACATACAATCACCAAGGTATTTTTTTGTGGGTTTTTGTCTTTGGGAAGTGCCTGGCTGGCTCATCGGTGAAACGTCTTCTGTTGCCGTAGAGGATCCACTTTTCATCACACGTGACGATTCGATCCAAAAAAGGATCGTTTTGGTTAGCAAAAGCAAAGTAGAACAGACCTCGAAAAGTGACAATTTCTGTGATGGGTCCTTCAATCTTTGACCTGTATTACTGTATTTCAAAAATCGCTCAATATCATATAGTAATATAGGTGAAGAATTACAATTTTTAAAAAATAAACAGTCAATGTAAAGAGTACATTCTATAGCGAGCAGTATATACCACGATACAGTAGAATGAATATTTATTATTTATTTAAGAAGCCACAAAAACACAAGACATCAAAACGAACAAAGCTTCAGGAACAACCTTATAATTACTTTCAGGGGTGAATATATTTTCATCCGCCCTGTCACATACTCGGATTATTTATCAATTTCATTATATTCACCTTACAGACTGAGGAAGGTTGAAAAAATGCAGAAATCTTCAAGAGACACCTCGTATAATTTTGAAATATATGTCACTTAGAATAAATATCAAAAAAATCTCAAGCTGGGTCAGCAGTCTCGTCTGTAGTCCGATTCAACGGTAGAAATTATCACTGAGAAAACGATGGCGACACTCATATTGCTAACGGTAGATGTAACATTGATAATAATGTAATTATATAATAGTCATTATCATCTATTATATGGACGAGACTTATCATTAGCAGAATTTTTATGGCGTTGCCATCATAATGGCCAGACACTGATCTAAATATCTGCTACCGGAGGCGACTCAATTCTGGACTACTAAAACGGTCGTTAATAGATATTAACGGTTGAAATTTGTTGAGCATTCAAAGAGATATTATGAGCAATGAAGTTTTCAAGTCCACGTTTGACTGAGATTGAAGTTTGTTTTATATTATAGGATTATTATCAGATCGGGTGGAATTATGGTAATAATTTAATTAAATAACATTTGTATTGTTTAGATAGAATTTATTGAATAATTCATATGGAATGAGAACATGAATGACAGTTCCAATGATGATATATGTAATCGCAGTTGGTCAAAAAAAATTATGAAATTATCTCGTGCAATAATAATATATATATTTAAATAACAAGAAAGTGTTATTTTTACTGTATTTGCTGAAATGTATTGAATGCTCAATATATTAGATATAAGCAAAAATTATGGTGTGTTATCATCAGATGAATCCAATGAAACTTCGATGAATGTTATGATTGAAGGTTTCACAATTTCCTCACCTGAATGGTCTAATTGCCACATGCTGTCTCCTTTTCCTATAACCTGATAAAAGTATGTTTGCCAATTCCTGGTGTCATCTTGTCGACAACACATTCCGTAGCTTAATTTGAACATACTATGTACAATAGTCCCTTTTTAACTATATTTTAATCAAATGGTGTATATTTTTTAAATCCACTCAATGAAATCCGCTTTTCTCCATACATTAGTTGGTATTCTTTCATTTTTCCTGGAATGATAACTTGTATTGGCCATCAGTCACAGAGTTAGATGGAATAAAGTTTCACATTTGCTCAAATAATTCTTCAAACACATCGCCATTCATGTCTTCATGATGATCGCCAGAAAGCTTAGAATCAAGCATGAACAAACCACCCTCAACAAAACCACCAACACTTCTAATGTGGAAGAATCTTTTCCACAAGGAGCCTTCAATCCAGTAGTTTACATCCTGAAAATGCTTGACGTGAGTTTGTAATGCTTTTGTCTAGCCACATATTTTCAACAGTATATCCTTCGTTGAGCCAAACTTCGTCCAAATGATAAATCTTTCTATTCTCACATCGAAAATCTCTCATTTAGCACAGATATTGTCTCCTCCAGCAAATAATTCCATTATATTCAATTAGGAGCGATTTTCTGATTTTATTTTCCCAGGCTGAAATACTTCAATATGAGCTATCTCATCTCACTATAAAACTAGACATCTAAGTTGATACTTCAAATAACTAATCTTATGCAATGACCGATTAAGAACCATTGCTGAAAGTTTCTTCTATTAATTTGGCTTGAAAGCAAATACTCATTTTAATAAAAAGCATTGGTTATTTGAGAGAGTGAAATATTTTTGCCACCTTGTAGTAGTGGGCTGCTATAAGATTATTGAAACAAAAAAATGATTAGAATACATCATTAAGTCAAAATTCCAGATTTTTTATTCTTTTCAGCTACTCTAGATGGAAAATGTTGTAATGGATGGATGATTATATAGGGTTTTTCATTAAGCGT
>WOGR01011111.1:0-10675 GCA_015342045.1 Leptinotarsa lineolata | reverse complement strand
TGAGATTGGGCTCAAGGCCTTCGCCAAGTCCTGTCCAATTTTCCCAGGTTTCGGAATGAAGGTGGCACTAATCAGTCTCCAAGTTTTTGGTATGCATCCTAGTGCCAAACTTGTCCTGAGGATTACACATAGTTTTTCGAGAAGATGGCCCGCTCCCTTTTGAAGCATAACTGGGTATATGCCATCATGCAGTTAGATGTTAATCTATCAATTGCAGTCAAGAACTTATCCCAAACATGTTTTGAAAAGTGCATAAGAAAATTTCTCATTGATGAAGGCATTTATAGTATAGATGAATAAATGGCTACTTTCGTGGTAATGCCCGGATTACAAGTAATTATGTCTTTCAAAAAAGTAACTGTTTTTTGTCATACAGTGCTGCTTGTAATAATGTATTTTGAAAAAGTTATTTTCCCCTTTTGGGTATTTTTTGTCATACAGTGCCGCTTATAATAATTCATATTGGTATCATTCAATTTTAAATGTTTGAACTTATCACCTGACTTGCTACAAATGTTTTATAATTATACGTAGGTAGTCAAATAAAATATCTATATATCTATCTATCATAGATAACGTTGATAGATACCTGCGTCTTAATTGTCTCAAATTAATTTCAAAAGTCGAGAATTCGGAAAAGTCTGGAATTTACGAAATTGAATGTGAGAACTGCGATTCAAAATAGTATGGACATATAATTCAATTCATTATGTTAGAAAAGTCAACAACAACAAGCATCTAGATGCCTATGAGAGCCTTTAAGTAAACACAATAATATTATGAATAACAATAACAATATTATACCTAATAGTATACTATGTAGCTTGTTGCAATAATGTTTAATTTATCAGATTTACCTGACTAGTAGGTGAGGCAACATTGTAAAATCAATTTGCGACTAGTAGATAAGACAACATTGTGATGAAAAACGTTTTAAACAAGCTGCTAACCATAAAATATAATACGATATATTCAAGTAATGTGTCAATTATGGATTATTTTTTCATGATGAAATCATTTCAATTCACTTCTGATAGCACCCGTAGTATTTTAATTGACAGAAATTTCAATAATTGTATATCATCTTCTGTAGATTGTTTCGACAAATTCAAACAAATCAACTTCTTAAATAATAACAATTGATAGGGATCAAGACTATATTTTTTCTATTCGCGTCATTATTATATGTAACAAAATTCCATTGGGACTTAAAAACTATTCATATTCAGGTTATCCACTTCTTCAATAATTTTCTAAACACTTCTACAAGAAATCAATCAAACAAAGTTCAGAAAACTACGTTTCTTGACAGCAAATAAGTTTTTTTCTACTCCCAAGGCGATATTTAATATTTCCCAGAAAGAATATTTCACAAGATATGAACATCTGGAAAACTACGAAAGTGTTTCCAATACAATATTCTTTCTGTTGTTACGGAAAACTTTTCACTTCGCTACAATCATGCCCTTTTTCCTCGATGTTGACGCCTCTATCGAGAATAATATATTTCTAGTATTAGAATGCATGAACTGCGAAATGTTTTCTAGTAGATTGAAGAATTTCATTCAATCTCTTGAAAGGCATACTTTCTTGAAACTATTTGTTAGATCAACTGAACTATAACGATTGGTTGAAAAAATGATACGTTACCTTATTCTAGAATGAAGAATATATTGATAACTTATACAAAGAACTGGAATCTGAAAATATGACGTTCTCAAAAAGACTGGAACAACTTTCATTCAACAAAAACGATACAGATCTTTTCGAAGTTATTCTCTAATATATGAAAGTGGGTAATTTAAAAATATAATTTCTGTTTTTGGTGGGTTTGTTAATTCAGTGAGATTTCTAGGTTCCCTCCATACCACAGGAACAGCGTACTTAAAGGCTTTTTTCTCCTTTTTTGACCTTATACGAGGCCCAACATTTATCCTTTTCATCAAGTTATATTCCAAAATATGAGAAATAAACCTTTTTCACAAAGTCTGTAATGTTTTTTTGGTGTTTTTTAATAACAAACTGACCACAAATATAACAAAAACTGTCAGCAGAATTCTTATAACCGCGATTAGACATTTTGAAGAGCACATGTACTGGAAACCAGAAAGTAAGGTTAGGTTGACAGTAAACAAAACATCAACTGTGAACAGATCAATATAATTCCCCTTTTTCTGGACAGTTAATGTGTTTCGACAGTGCTGCCATCTTTTCTACTCCAGCACAAATTATTTTACAATTTCATTTGTAGTATATGAAAGCTGTTAAATTCTGTAATGGATCAAAAAATTTATTATATTGATGTGCAAATGTGAAAAAATGGTAGGTGATACGGTGTCGTATTTGATTGTAGCACCCTAAAAAACAGAATAACAAGGTGTTTTAAGTAAAAAAGTTTTTTCATCGTTGGCCTGTGTTATTAGACGTGAAAAACTCACAAAACCAGCAACAAACATCACTCCTCAAAAATGACTCTCAAAGAATAAATATCGATATAATTTTGGGATAATGCTAGTATAATAATCAAACCCCCAATGGTTGATTCAAACCGTCTTCTTGAGAACGGTTTAATCAAAATTACAACAATGATGATTCATGGAGAACTTCTTGTTCTTGGTGTGACATGTGCCAAAACAAGATGCTCACGCCGAATTAGAACCCAGCTCTCGAAACTTAGGCAAAATTAAACGTTAATTACAAGGCCCACGTGAGCGTCGCGAATTTCGTTGTCAGCGAAAATTTGCTCGCCTTGAATTGTTATTTGAACAATGAATAATGAATCCGAAAATCATAGATATTTCATTGTAGTTGCTAAACTTAGATGTACACAACTCAAAGTGAGTTTAATTAATGTAACAGCAGTTCTGTGCTCTACTTTGGTAATTTACTTAACAAAACCCGTCCTCTGACGGTGTTCCTGTTTATTTCCAACAGCATGCTGTAATGGGTAAATTATGAATGGCGCTTATAGTTTGTGTCCTGCCAGATGGCAGCACTCGTTCGCGACTTTGGAACACTTTGTTGAATAAGTGGTTGAGAAGTTGCAAGACATCAATCACCAAAATTGATTTTGGTCTGAGACGGAGCACCCAGAAACTTCCTTTGACGAGAGTTCTCGGTGAAACTGAAAGAGTTTTCTTCAAAATTTTGGAATCAATATCAGATGTTTTTTATATATTTTTCCCCACGAATTCGATTGCAATACCTGAACACTGTCGTATTCGTATTGTATTTTCCATCCAAATGCGATCCGATTATGACTGTGACTGTGTGTTACTTGAAAAAAAAATAATGTGGTCTCAATAAATCAAGTTACATCATCAATATATTTCACCTATTCCCTTCTAGCCAACCATGAGATACCATCAAACTCACACCAATCAGCTCAAGATTCCAGGAACTCCAAGATCGATATGACCATCGGACTCTTGATAGCACCAACACCGCTGCTATCGACACGCAGTCTACTCCCTGTAGGGGAGTAGACTCTACTTCCTGTAGGAGAGTAGACTGCGTGTCGATAGCAGCGGATCCCCAGGTACAAGCTCCTGTTTTCCCCAGTCAGACTCTTGGGAGTCCTGAATGATATTCAATAGCGATTTCAGAATATCCTGGATGAGTTCTAGTTAGCGATCACGTAGCAGGCAGACCCACAGGTGCATTACCTGAACTGTAAACTCAATCAGAACCAAAACTCTGTCGTAAATCGACCCCAGCTATGATTGTTGGAACAGTCTAATCAACTGGAAAGATAAACCCTACCAACTCAACAACGAATTGCGATGTTTAAGAATCAAGAAGGAGTTCATTGACACAAAAATTTGGAATAAAAGCATTGCCATCCTCATTAAGATATGGTACAACTTCCTGCTGCCGGTGAAGATATGCATCCGCAGCCGATGTCCTGGAATCCAAATGGAATGACGAAAGAAGTGTGCTGTCATTAGCAAAGCACTATAATGGATTCTTGGTTTTTTCCATCAAGTCGTTGATATACAAAGAAAGAGGGTTAGAGACTATATTGATCCCTGGGAAACACCAGCGTTGATGATTGAAGTATACGAGAGATATCTATTGATGGTCACTTGAAGAAAATGTTTTTTCAGGAAGCTGGAGAGCCATACATAAAAACTATCCGACAAGCCATAGCATCGAAGTTTGGCCAGCAAACCCTCATACCACACACGGTCAATGGACTTAGAGATATCCAGCGCAACAGCTCTTAACTATTCATGTTTTCCGATTGCGTTATTCCGAATATGGGTGACATACGATAGAAGGTCGCTTGTTGATCTTTGTTTCAGAAAGCCATATTGATGGTCGCTCAAGATGTTGAAGCTTTCTAAATATCTGAGGATTTTATGGTTTACTGCACGTGGTTACTGACAAGGTTTTTGTATCAGTATGCGCATGATATGATATACATCGACTATCTTGAAAAAACTGCAACAGTGACTATGAGAAAGCGTTATTGGAGCGTTTGAAGGTCAAAATCATAGAAAAATGAAAAAAAATTGTGCTCTTCCATCAGGACAATGCACCATGTGATAAACCAATGAAAACGATGGCGAAATTGCATGAACTGGACTTCGAATTGTTTCCGTATTTTCCAGATCTTGCCCCAGCGACAAAAAATGCTAATTGGAAAGAAATTCAGTGTCAATGTAGCGGTTATCGTTAAAATTGAGGCCCATTTTGAGGCTAGACATAAATTATACTATAAATATAAATTGTATGACCGCTTTAATCTCAGTATCGCCTTCAAAGGCAACTATAGTGTATAATAAAAACAAATTTCATCAAAAAAAATCAGTTTCCATATCAGCTCAGAAACTTTTGAGCCTAACTGTTATTAACCCTGCCTCTGAAGCGAAATGACCTTATAATAGAGGCCTTATAAACAAGTAGCCCAAAACACAAATGATTTATCAAAAAATGATCAATAAACATTACTCATTCATTGAATTATTTATATCAAACTTGCCTTGTGTATCCTTTTTTGTCAATCGATTCGAAAATCGAGAGTGCCAGAAACGGGAAAAGAGAGAAGCAGACTAGACTAAAGCCGCTTAGTGAGCAATAATGATAGATCGTATGCAAAATGAACGTTTCTCTCTAAATTGAAAGAGATATATTTTTCAGGGAGGATAATTTTTCGAAAAAAAAAAAATAAAGAATTGGGATTCCAATTTCTCCATCTTTATATATAAAAATGTGAAAATCTCCCCAAAAGAGGAGGAAAGCAATCAATTTGAAATATTGACTTTATACAAATATGTCTAAATAATGCAAAAAAGTAATTATCAGACACAAATTGGAAGAAAATGCCTTCTAGAAGCAGCTACTTTCATAAAAACATTGAATTATACAAAAAACCATTTTTTCCTATGCAATTTATATTCCAAACATTCGTAATGGAATCCAATCAGATATTATTTACAGGATTCCTACACAATATAAACAATGAAAGAGGTAAAATTTCACTTACATGGAACACTGTCATCCTCAATGGTATATATTCGATTTTTTGCCATAGAACACCATGAGACAAGCAAATAATTCCAAAAATCATGCGAAGAAGTAACCTCCAGACACGAACTGAATAATTTGAGTGCTTCTTGTAATATTATTCAGATTGGTGCTGTTTTTACCGTTAACCAGCTCTCGCCTCCCTATGAACGACAACTTTAAAAAGTCCAAACTTGTGCGAGCTAAGGACTAACAAGGTCTTACTTTTCAACGTGTGATTTCTATCTGGAGAGTGATCCTAAAAGTTCGACACTACATTTTCGAAAGCAGAAGGAATATTAAATAATCAGGAACAAAAACAAGTCCTGAGTCATAAGAAACTGATTTTCTGGTTTGAAAAGTATTCAATGTAATGCTGAAGAGTATTTCTACCCATGATATAACTAATAATATGAATATGTCATATGGAAGTATTGCGATTTTAAAAATCATATTGCGAAAGCTCATCAGATAATGACTGGAGCTCATCCTACAGATTAAATTTCCCTAATTAGTTTCCCGGTCGATTTCAAACTCTGCTCGTATAATTACATAGTATTAATCACGTCGTTCCCCATTCATACATATCCGGATGCAGTTGATATCGAATTGATATCTCTGGCATCGATTATTTTGCAAGCCATCAAAAAAGTATCCTGGAAATAGGATACAGCTGGATATTTCAGTTATTTCAGTAGGAATTAGAGTGATCTATTCTTTCTGTGAATTTGATAAGAGGGGAGATAGAGTATCATGTTCAAAGTTGTTTTCAATTGTTCATAAGAAATTGAATGAAATCGAGGTTAAGGGGAAAATGTCATCATGTTTTCTATTTCATACAACCATCCCACGTCCTTCAGCTTATGTGAAATTCTTTCTCTCCTCCTCAGACAAGAATTTTGGACTTTTTGAATTCGACGTATATCACTACAATCTATACATGAACCATACACAACGTCGCAGTGATTGAATGGTTCACCAGCATTTTCTTTGCTGGTAAACCAACTTCAAAGACATGTAGGCCTTTCGATGTCTTTCCATAACATGTGCTTTGAAACGTAATTTAGAATCTATGAGTGAAAATTTTTGCAGGTGACACTGAAAGTCAGCATATCAGCCCCTAAGATGATCTGCATTCCACTTGAAGCTTTATATTTCTGAGTACCGTTACCAAATAAAACAGCTGAAGATTTATTACAATTTATAGATAGATGATCATTAGAAAGATCAAGGAGGATTTCTGAATCACGATTGATTTTTATATTAGCTTCTCTTATATCTTCCAATTTGAATGCACAATAAATTTGCGTGTCATCAGCAAACATGTGGTAATTGCAATATGTCAGATGATCATGGAAATTGGAGGTATAAAATGTATATGAAAGTGGTCCCAATACACTACCTTGTGGAACCCCTTGATGAACTACTATGCTATTTATTATTTCATTTCCCATTTCGATACACAGAGTTTGGTTTGATAAATATAATTTGAGAGAAAAACGAGCAGTAGTACTCAAACCAATAAAATGTAAAATTGCAGTTAATATCTGATGATTTATCATGTCATATGCCCTAGAATAGTTAATCGATACTAAAACAATCATCTTAATTTTATCCAAGGTATACAAAATTTCATCTGTTATAGTTGCTAAAGCTATGGAACAGCTGTAACCAGATCTGAAAGCAGACTGATTTTGTGGTAATATTTCATTGGTTTCTCATCTGTTTTCAATTATTTTCTCCAATACCTTGGACAAAACAGGTAATATTCTTTTACTACTCAAGTGTAACAATTCTGTAGGTCGGCAAATTTTCGGTAGTGGTAACACGAAAGCCTGTTTACAACTTTTTGGAAAATAATTGTGTAGTGTGTGTAATGCATTCATTGAATATATGTGTAAAATGTGATACAATATGAGAAAAATCAGTTATATATTCAAATTGTCATATCCATAAGCCTTTGATTTTATTTTATGCAAAATTGTCAAGATCTTCCTCTATAGTGAAAGATAATTCAAGTATTGTATTAACAGAATCCAATTTATTGTCAGAATAGTATTCAAGGATGTTATTAGTAGGTATTCGATTATCTTGGGACTGATTTGCGAAATACTTTTTAATTTCAATGACGTACTTTAATGATATTGGTGAGTCTTCTTGGTTATTATTTTCATACCAAGTTTTTTGAGTACACTCCATTTTGCTTTGGTATTACAACCGCGTAGTTTGAATTATAAATAGGCTTTTTTCTCTATTTTGATTAATGATGAAGTAAAATTTCTGAGTTGCTTATAGTATTTTCAGTATTCCCAATGAGATGGTGGCTCGGTGGTGTAGAGGTTAGTACATCCGCCTTTCAAGCGGAAGACCGGGGTTTGATTCCCCGCCGGGCCACCGTGCTGGGTAATCGCACATTAAAAGGTAAAGCCTCGTTAATCCATTGCTCGCACAAGTTTCGATATCTGGGTGTTGACGTTCGTCAGCTGGTTAACGGAACGAACAATTTCAAAACAAAAATTTTAGAACAATTTTAGATACACTCATTGAACAGAAACTGTGTCAAACCTATCAGAAACTAGAAAAGATCCCACCTACATGATATGAGCTCAATAGTGACCCGTTCCTGAATATCAAACTCCATCTGCTCTCCAATGTATTTTTCATTGGAGTCATTTGATGACTAAGAAATAGAGACAAATAAAGACAGAAACGCAAAGTTCGATACTTTTTCCAGATGTGAACAGTCAATTCAGCGCTGTGTTTCGAGTGTGATGGAACATATTATCTGGAAAAAATTTCCAGGCTTCACACCTGGGCTCCAAAAACAACGATAGTCTGTGAGCCATAAGAAATTATCCGACATACGACACAAAAGTATATCCAGCTAACTGTTTTCTTCGTTTCACAAAAAACTATCATGAAGTTGATGAAGACCGTTTCTGCCTGGTCCTGATGGTTTGACACAGTTGCAGTCGCTGACCACCTTACAATCATCATGTTTTTTGGATCGTTTTTGGATCGTTTTGGTTGCACAGAAGCAAAGAAGAACAAACCTGGAAATGTGACAATATCTGTCGATCGTTCGAATCGTGTGGTGCTCACTTTTTGAGTATTTCAACCTTTTTGATACGTTTCAAACCAACAAAAACTGCATGGAAGCTGACACTCAGGTCTTCCGTCATCTCATGCACCATTTATGATGGTTCAATCTCCACCAAGTCCTAAAATCCTTGTCCTGGATTACTGTAGGTCGACCACTTTGGGTCTCAACTTTGAGGCCAAAATCTCCGGAACGAAATTTCGCAAACCAACATTGAATAGTGAGGTAAGAAGAAAGGTAAGGAATTGAAATTTGTGGAAAATGAACGGCATTAGTGAAGTACTGAATTCTCTATCGATTTGTATACACCACGACACAGTAGAATCAATATTTATCGAGATGTGGAGCTGAGCTACAAAAACACTTGACACCAAAACGGACGAAACTTTTGAAAAAACCAATAAGAGTTCTCTCCATATCAGGAATCAATCAGTTACAGAAATGATTACTGCAATTTAGTTTCCAATCCAGAAGATTGTCTCACTGACTGAATTTCCATATATTTTTTCAACAAAAGAATTGACTTTTTACAGTTTATAATTTCTCGTCCATTTTTCACTCCCGATTTATGAAAACTACAAATTGGGGACGTGTTCAACCATATTCCTTGATTTGGTCAAAGCATTTGACACCGTATCCCATAGTCTACTAATAAAAAAATTATATACATATGGAGTACGAGATAAGACACTAGTAGTCTTACAGAATCATTTAGCGAATAGATTACAGAGAGTTGAAATTGATGAACAGTTGAATAGTCCACAAGAAGTCACCAATGGCGTTCCTCAGGAAACTGTTTTTGGACCAGTTCTTTTTTTTATTTACATAAACAGTATCACAAAAATGAACGACTTTTGTGGTAACTTCATCTGCTATTCTGATTACACAGCTATTGTATACACAAGAGAAACATGGGAGAATGTCTATAAACTTGCTGTTGATCTAGAATGTTCCAGAATATACGCGAACGTTCCAGGCTATCACTGAACATTCCAGATTATTCCTAAATATGTTCAATAAATGCTTTCCAAAGTTCTGGACCGTTCTAGAGATTTCCAGAAGACTAAAGTTGGGTTGGAGGTGTGAAGCTTCCACAATATATGACTCCCTTGGCCACTTGAGAAATAGTGGTCTTCAAAATAAAAAGATTTCATTGAAACTGAAGCATCCAACTCTTCAATTGGACAAACAACTTTTCCATCTACATCGTTTGATATCAATTTTTCAATGAGCTCACCGACTATTTCATTCTAGTGAAGGAAACAACTCATCTGAAAACACCCGTGAATGTTCCTTGGATTGGATGTTCACTGTGTGGGAAAAAGGAAACATCGTTTGATGAATCGTGTGAACTTTGAGAAAGACGTTTCAGAAAAGGACGATGCTGCTCTTTTGTCGAATAAGTTCTTATAATGACGTATCGGATATTTCCAGTCGTATTTCAAGTAATGATGATGATATGAAAATTCGCATTGAAATTATAAATCCAAACGCAAGTCTGTACTATGAACAAGAGAATTTAAATCAGGCGCAAGTTGCTGTTCAACCAAAAATTGGAAATAATTGCCTAATATCAGTCATTAGTGAGGCGGAATTCGAAAATATTCAGATTGACGTAAATCCGTGAGTCTCACTTCATTGTTTTTAGGTTAGGTGTGGTCATAAGTAAGTGGGTCTATTCGACCCTCCACCGCAACCCACGAAAGTTTATTGTGGCTCACACCTATTCAAACTCTACCAAATAAACCCAGCTTCTCCACGAAGCTGATTAGTTTGTATGGTGAGTGATTTTTCAGGTCAGATGGCAAGAGTGTGGTTCTACCAAACTCTAAAATCCTGATTCGGTCCACGGCGGGGCAGGCACAAAGTACATGCCCTGCTGAATTTCAGCAGTTCGGACTTCCATTGTCTAAAAATTTGTAAAATGATTTGAAATCCCTGAAATAAACAATATAATTAAAATTTAAAAGAATAGCTAAAAATGGCAAATATATTAAGCAAAAAACTTGAAAAGAATTCACAGTGAAATAAAATACAAATGAAAAAATGAATAAATAAAATAAAATA
>WOGR01011110.1:0-10676 GCA_015342045.1 Leptinotarsa lineolata | reverse complement strand
ACTTTCACGAGAAGTGTTCAAGGGACTTGGCACATTTTATTCCACCAAGAGTGGTGAATATCAAAAATACGCAACGAGCTGTGGCTTCTCATCGTTTTGAAGTTCAACTCAGTACACCTCGAACTTCGCTGTTTAAAAACTCTTCCATTTGGAGAACTGTGTTAATGTGGAATAAACTTCCTGCGAAGGTTTTTCCCAATGGATTTAATCTCCAACGATTCAAATCCAATGTGAATCACTACTTTCGCACAAGCACCGCTTTAAGAGCACCTTAAGGTTTATCCTGTAGTGCTTGTGTTATTCCTTTAAAAAATCACAAACTAACAATTCGGTATATTCTCTTTGAACTCCACACCAAATGTATCATTATTTGCTTCTATTCAACAATTTTTATCAACACAGCTCACTTACATGTGTATTATAGTATTACTACACCACGTAAACAGGATCGTTGTAATAAATGGGCGCGGTTGGATAATCAATTCTTGTAGTTTCTATAAGAGACCTTGATTTATACATCTACAATGAACACTAACCATCATGCTCGAGAGAATCCCATTCGATTAGCTCAAATTGAAAAAAGGGATATTCTCAAATTACTCCAAAAACTTCACAAATTTTACGTTTGAGGATCAATATTGAAGAAGTAATTTGATTTCCCTCAATATCAAATACAAGTATCGCATCAGACAAGAAGTAAATTTCAAGTAACTCAAATCAATTCTTCACAGTGGAAAAAATCTGAACAATGGAAATAACAACCGCTGTAGCACCTCAACTGAAAATGCATCTTCAGAAGTAGTCAGCATTCACATAACCTTGCCAGCCCCCAAGTAATTTGATTGATCAAAAAAATGTATACGAAAGAATCCGATCTAATGATCTGGTTAACGGAAAAAACAGATTTTAAACAGAATAGAAGAGATTAAAATCACTACCATTTGATAAAGGTAATGCGATAATTATCATAGCAGCAAAAATGAGAGGAAATATCAATATCTACAAGATACCAGAAGCATGCGAAGATATTCTTCCAAAAGCAAAACACATACGGCCTTTTATCATTATACTAAATCTCCACAGTTATACGGATTGCCAAGAATAAATAAATCGAGACATTTTGTAAGCCCACCTTTAAAATTTGATCTTCTCGCTATAAATTTGACAAATATCTAGTTTTCTTTTTGAGATCCAAACATGGTACTTATAATAGTTTCATAGAAAATTATCTACTTCTGATACAAGGATTTAATTCGATGGTATTCAACTTTAATGTTCCCAAGAAACTGCCGTTCATACGTAGACTGTTCAAAAAATAAAGTAAATGTTCAAATTTTGCGAGCTGCGTATATTCGATTAGCGATTTTTTTAATTTTTTTATGTTGGTACACTCGTCTCGAACATATGTTCAAAGAATTTGCATCAAATTTTGAGTACAAATGGAATTGAGTGCTCAAAAATAGTTGATATGTTGACAGTGGTATACGGTGACTGTACTATGAGTCAGAAAAATGTTTACAAGTGGTACAACAAATTTCGTTTGACCCAAAAAACGGTTGCAGGAGCATCGCTCAGAAATTGTTGAATGACGTCAGCTGCGATCCAGATTTGCTTAAAATGGTCATTACTAGTGACGAATCATAGGTATAGGTTTATGAAATCGAAACGGGAGTACAATCGTCCCAATGGAAGAGTCCAGGAGAGCCAAGACCACAAAAAGCACGTCAAGTTCGATCAAATGTCAAAGTTTTGCTAACTGTTTTCTACGATTACCGTGGTATAGTGCATCAGAAGTCCAGTATTTTGGAAAAACAATTCATAGCTTTTGCATCAGGATAATGCACCTGCTCACTCGTCATTGCTTGTCCACCAGATTTGCCCCTCCCTGTGACTTTTTTCTGCTGCCAAGATTGAAGAGACCCATAAAAGGACGGCGTTTTGTGATGATTAGGAAGATGAAAACTGAATCGCTGAGATATTCAAGGACATACCAAAAAGTTTATATCAAAACTGCTTCGAGGATTGAAAAAAAATTCTGGCACAAGTGTATTATATCTGAGGGGGGCTACTTTGAATAGGACAAAATAGAAATTGATGAATATATAAATATTTTTCAAGAAAAATGAAAATTCACCTTATTTTCTGTACAGCGTACCGCTGATATACTACAAGTTTCATTTGATCATGCGCCCACCGGCCCATATTTCGTTCTGTCTGAATATATCTGAAATCAGCAATTTTTTCCATTGCTAGCTTCTTGACAAAACAAAATAGAAGAAATTTTTTTCGTAAATAGTCCATGTATGATGGAATTGGCAAATACTTGAGGAAAATCCATAACTAACGTATTCAAAAAACACTCTATTGTGAGATTTTCGCTGAACAGTTTTACAAAAACGCAAAACGTGTTTCGCCATACAATGGCTTTAGATTAAACAAGAAAATAATAGAAGCACAGTAATCAAAATCGAAGAAGCCAGTGTATGGCGAAACACGTGTTACGTTTTTGTAAAAATGTTTAGTGAAAATCCCACAATAATCCTTGAATACGTTAGTAAAGCATCCACTGAATTATTTATACCATTATATAATTCCAAAATAGTAGACACTAAATTCTCAGAAATGACTGTGACGTTTTGCCTTAATCTGTCTCTTGCAGTGGCATACATAAATTATATTAATTATACTAATATAATTATATGATAAAATATATAGAATCACAACCTGACAACAATGTTTTCTTTTCAGTGCAATAATTTATACTATAATATATACTACTATATTAGATGATTTTGGTTTATCTTCAGTAGATAACGGAATGTTGATTAGATTCCCAATATATTTGTTTATCCATACTATTTGGGTTTTTGTTGATCTGCACCATTTTGAAAAAAGTGACTCCAATTTGTCAAATGATATATCATTTTACAATTTACATCATTTGTGATGTAAATTGATTTTTTTTTTGTCTTAAAACCCTAGTGGGTTATTTTAATCTCATACATCGTATATATGTTTTTGTGTTCTTTTTCATTCATCTTGCCGCCTAACCTCACTTACACTGTAAGTGATTAATTGTTTGACTGATCTCTTCTGTATAGATCTAATCTGTTCTTATCCATATTGAGATTACTGAGATTCGATGCTTGCAGCATATGAATCTGAAACTACCTTGGGAGTGAATGTGATGACGAAATAAGATTATAGATTCCATAACTTTCAGTCATTTTTCAGTTATAGTGGAAATGTTGATTCAATAAACAGAATTTGATGTATTTTTGTAAAATGTAATTTTTTTATTTCATACATTAGTGAATCTTGACAGATTAGTTGAAAAACTTGCGTTCAGGTAATCGGATTATAATTTTCTCCATCAGAACAAAATTGCTGTCTTGAGGCGTGTGCATCGCTATCAGAGTTAGCATATTCAGTAGATGACATTTTTGAAAAACAAGAAATGCACACACCAACAGAAATGAAAACTTTTTCATAAATAAAAATCGATTCAAACTCCATATATTCATATACGAATAAAAAATTGACAATTCAAGTATTTCTGTGCTGTAATTTATGAAAATTCCACTACGAATAGTTTTTTTGTAAATATTGTTCAATTTTTCATTTCTCAATTCCATATGATTTCTATTTCAATATCATTTCCTGAGGATATTTGGGATATATTGAAAATAAATTAATGATCAGTTTTTTTGGTTATTCATTGCCTTTTTTTAACGAATCATGATAAATAATAGAAATTGAGGTAATTAGAATGATTCATATACAGGTACATTTTATACCTAACAATCTTTCACCCAATCTCCCACAATTTATTTGTCATGATAATTGTATTGAATGAGAACCATCTGCGCAGAATCATCTACTAGGCTGAAAGATAATCATCATTATATGATTCTTGCGGTTTTCATCACATCAGAGTTCTGTTTCTACCTGAATCTTGACTCGTCAATATAAATTGACAATGATGAAACAAATAACAGAAGGAATATACAACCATTCTTCGAGGATCTAGAATGTTAGTTATTCTCTGGACTTGAAGTAGGTGCGAGCGTTGATTTGCCGAATAAATAACGGCACATAATTCAAAATATGGCGAACGAGGAGAACATTTATTTAGCTGATGAGATCTTAGATTATGAATTCGATGATGGTAAGAAGGAAGATTATTCCACTGGAGAAGAGAATTTTGATGAAATTGACGAGGAATCTGATCGTGAAATAGAGAGAATGAAAGCTAGACTCCGTGAAATGGAAGAAGAATTAGCTAAACTGAAACAAATACAGCGTCAAGTTGGTGAACAACTCAAAATATACACTACTCCTATCCTCATGTCAATGGAACAAAAAAAGGAAATGGACAATCGTAGCATATACATTGGTAATGTATATTACGGTGCATCTAGTGAAGAGTTGGAACATCATTTCCAAATGTGCGGCTCCATCAAGCGAGTAACTATTCCATGCAATAAACACCATCAGCATCCAAAAGGATTCGCGTATATTGAATTTGACGACAGAGAATCTGCAAAAACTGCTGTAACACTAGACGATTCAATTTTCAGAGGAAGGCAGATAAAAGTGATGTCGAAGAGGACGAATCGCCCAGGCGTATGCATATCTTCGACACACAGACCACCCAGAGGGCACGTAGCATTTCGTGGTTCACGAGGAATGAATAGGGGATTTTATTGTGAAACCAGAGCTTCGATAAGAAGGAGTTCTAGAAGAGAACGTTACACACCTTACTGAGAATCGATGCTTGCAGCATATGAATCTGAAAGTACCCTGGGAGTGAATGTGATGACGAAATAAGATATATAGATTCCACAACTTTTAGTTATTTTTCAGTTATAATGGAAATGTTGATTCAATAAACAGAATTTGATGTACTTTTGTAAACATTTATTTTTTTTTATTTCAAACAATAGTATTAGTTAAAAAACTCGCGTTCAGGTAATTGGATTATAATTTTCTCCACCAGAATGAAATTGCTGTCTTGAGACACGTGTATCGTTATCAGAGTTAGCATATATATTTATATGCTGTATATTATGAAAATTCCACTGTGAATAGTTTTTTTCTAAATATTGTTAAAATTTTTCATTCCTCAATTTCATATGATTTCTATTTCAATATCATTTCCTAAGGATATTTGGAACATATTGAAAATAAATGAATGATCAGTTTTTTTGATTAGTCAATGCCTTTTTTAACGAATCATGATAAATAATTGAAATTGAGGTAATTAGAATGATTCGTATGCAGGTACATTTTATACCCAACAATCTTTCACTCAATCTCCCACAATTTACTTGTATTGAAAGGGACCCAACTACGCAGAATTATCTTCTAGGCTGAAAGATAATCATCATTATATGATTCTTGCGGTTTTCATCACATCAGAGTTCCATCAATATAAATTGACAATGATGAAACAGGTAACAGAAGAGAATATAAAAGCTTTCATGAAAAGTCATCGATGAGATGATTTCCTTTACTGGACATGTACTAAAGAGAATTCACAGTATATGAGTACTCAAATAGTGTGTGAAAAAATAGTTAGAATCATCAAAACTTTGCGTTATTGATAATGAGAAGCTTCCGGGTGTGGGGTGTTGTAATAACGTCTGACTTATAAAAAAGAACCCAGTTTTTGCTCAAGTGGTAATTTGAATTATTTTATTGATTTTTGGAGTGGTTATTCTATTTAATTTTTCATTTGAAGTTCCGAAGGAACTATCGATGATAGTTATATATCCAGTCATAAACAACAGTAGTGCTTCTCTTCCCTTCATTTCAACATTTCTCAGTTAAATGTGAATATGGATATGTCTTCATCCGATTAACAATATAAATGTAACATAAATGTTCAGTGCACCTGATACTAGTGGAAATACTATTACAATAATCTTTTTCCAGAAAGCAGTTTTTTCCAGGAACTAATCGTATTAAATTGTATTTCAAACCAGTTATCTTTTGAGGTTATATCGATTTACCCCACTTTCTGCAGCATGCAAAGTATTATATAACCGCTAATTGAATAAAGGAATTAACTTAATGAATATGCTGAAGTATATCCACATAAAACAGGAAACATAGCATCAATTATAACATCCAATCAATCCAAAATATTACTCACATGAAAGAAAAATACATCCTAGGGAAATCACAGCCAATCGGCCTGAAGCACAAGAAAACATAGTTGATTATTTTTATTCCACAACATAAACAACAAATAATCAGTTCTTATGAAATAACTGAGTAATCTACTGTTTTCATAAGAATACTACAAAATGCGTGTCTATCTGCTCGACTTCACCAATGTTCAGGACCAACGTGACGTCACTATTACTTCCCCACTTCGACGCTGTTACGTCATGAGCGTCGGATCGATCATTGTACCGGTCGGTGTGAACCCACAGAAGTAATTGGGGTAAGGTGTGTATGGGGTTGTAAAAAAGTTCAGTCAAAATCCCTTTACGTTATTATAGATAGATTGATAGTTATTCAGTGAGAGTCAGAAATGTAGAAGTGAAATGCAAAGATCATATTTTGAAACCAATTCAAAATTCTTGAATACAAATCGAAGAATATTCTCATTGTTGAGTGGCAAAAAATTATCATTGTACTACTTGGAGATGAATGGTATTATCAGCTAAGTCTAGTCAATGAGTATGTTTAAACAATATGTATGACAATATAATAATGATAAATAAGTTATTTTATCAAACATAATAACAGAAATTTTATAAAACTATACGATGAGAATAGATATATCAGAGGTTCCAAGGTTTATTCAGAGAGACATGTTTACAAGACGATTTTATGATTCGCACTAGGTGCATCGTCTAAGCCAATGGCTTACAACTCACCCCCGTGCCAGAGAGTCATTTTCCAAGAAAAATCTTAAATTGAATTCAAATGAATGAATACCTGGCTTAAAAATAATATTGGTTGGTAGACACAATCAAAAGGGAAGAGAAAGAAAAAACTGCAATAATAGAGCGAGAGAGAGAGAGAGAATTATTGGTTTCAATATTATATAAGTATGTTGATAACAACCTGTTTTACCCAGTGATTTAATGCATACGTGTATATCAGTAAATAATGTTTTTTAGCTTGACATAATTCCCTTCAATGAATTCCATCAATTCTATAGAGAGTTTAACTTTTGATATGATTTTTCGTATAAATTCTGGAACCATGTTGAGAAGTTTTGGGCCGAATTATGTTATGAGTCTTTGTTGTAGAGACTTTTTGTAAAATGGAACAGGTGTTAGATTATTAGAAATAGATCTCGCGTTGTAAGAATGACTAGTATATGTGTAGGTTTTGGTTTTCATCATCCATTGAATACATTGGTATATATAAATTTATTTGAGATTCAATATGTTAGCTTCACGATATAATTCATTCGTGGAAAATAATTTTTCTTTTTTAAGTATAATATTTATAATTATGTTTTGAGTAATTTCTAGATTACATAAGTTGTTTTGTACATACCCCCCAATTAATGACACAGTATCGTATAATGGACTCTGCTAGTGCATTATACATCATCATAAAATTTTTCTGCTTAAAATATTTCACAGCTGATAAAATTTACGTATAAGTTTGCGAAGTCTCAGAATTGTACAGCTTGTCAAATATAGAAAGAGGTTTGAGAATTTCTGTTCTCTCTCTCTTCAGATTGTACGGTACTAGCGAAATAAAGAGAGATCAGAAATTCTCAAACCTCTTCCTATGATACATGCTCAGACCATCGTAGGTGTTGGTCTAAGATTACACCCAGATATTTAATTTTATCAATTTTTTTATAGTTCAGCATGTACAATGTATATTGTCACAGGTTTATTTTTATATTGTTATTTTATCAAACTCTGGTTGATTTCTAATATCTGCACTGAATATGATAAATTTTGTCCTAACAGTATTTAAATTTGAAAGGCTAACATCACTGTAATCAAAATATATATTTAACTCTCGTTCGGCTTGTTGGTATACTTTTGTCCAAGAATCTCCAGAAAACAATAACGCTGTGTCATCAGCATATGATATTATTGAGCTTTTGGTGTTTCTCAGTACTTCAATATTGTTTATATGAATTAGGAAGAGTATGGGACCCGTAACTGTTCCTTGCGGTACGCCAATGGTGTTTGGAAGGGTACTATAACAGTTTTTTTCATTTTTACTCCCTAAGTTCTATCCAGGACATAATTTTCAAATAAGTTAAGAACAGTGCCTCTCATCCCCGATCTTTCCAATCTATGCAATAATATTTTGTGATCCACAGTGTCGAACGCCTTGGCCAGATCTAGGCACTTTTCATTATCATTAAGATTAGCCAAGACGTCTTTCACCAATCTGAAAATAGCCTGTTCTGTGGAAAAGCCTACTCGGAAACCAAATTGCGAGTTTGATAAAAAATTATTGGATTCTAGGAATTGTATAAGGCAGACTTTCAACACTTTCTCGAAAATTTTTGCAAAATTATTCATAACTGTGATAGGCCGATAATTCATAGCGAGTTTCATATTTCCTGCTTTTAAAATTGGTGTAGTTATTGGTGTAGTAACTAAACGAAAAATTCGCATAAGCTCGCGAAGATTTTATTTGAAGCTTTTGAGAAAATTTTGAACTTGCAGATGCGTAACTACTTGAATGATTTCAATATATCACCAGCCTGTCAATCAGGGTTCAGGGCAAACCACAGCTACACGACAGCACTTTTGAAAGTTGTAGATGGTTTGCATTTTTCTGTCGACAATAACAAACTTTGTCTTTCAGTATTACTGGACTACTCTAAAGCGTTTACTATTTCCTAGTTCTGCGTGCTTACACTGTTTGAAAGTTACCTCCTAAATCGTTCTCAGCTTGTCATACTCAATAAGAGAAAATCGACAACCCCTGAAAAAAAAATGGGGTACCTAAGGATAAATTTCAAGTCCACTTCTGTATATTTCATATACTTCTCAGTTCTCATAGTGCCTTCGTCATACTCCCATGCATTGTTACGCCGACGATACACAGTTGTATTTATAAATCAATGAAAATTCATCTAATACTGTGCTCGATTTAATAAGTTATGATCTGAACTCTGATGACTGAATCAAGTAAATACTGTCTCTCTGTAAACGCATCTAAATACTATATCATGCTCTTCGGTAGGCACGAAATTTCACTCGGTGACGCACTGATACTATCCCATACCAAATATGCAGATACTGTTTCTGGTCCAGGACTCTCGAAATATGACAGGCAGAGACTTCAAAAATTGCATAATTCGTGCATAAGACTTGTGCCCGGTATCTCAATCTCTGGGAAACTTGGATGCTAGGCGCACACTGCATTCTGCTACTATATTCGATAAGGTCATATCTACTGGAAAACCTGCTCACCTATTCACTTAATTTTCCTCCAGACCCCATATACATAATCTAAATTTGGGATTTTTACATTTTTTCACCACATCTGAACTTGAAACCTTTATTTTTTGAGGTTCTTTTTCTTATAACAATGCACGCGTATGTAATTGCTTCCCATCGAATTAAAATAACTACCACCACTTAGTTTTAAGAGAAATCCGAAGAGTATATGTTTTGAAACGGTTTTTTCTTTTATAATATTATCAGTTAGTAACTACTTTTGATATTCATTCACCATAAATATGTAGAAAATACCAAAATCTTTTCACATGTGAAGGATCAAATTCTCATCTATTCATTTTTAGCCTCTCTTTCCTGCTTTCCCATTTCTTTTTTCTTCAAGTAGCTTCCTTCCTTTTTTTATTCCCACATTTTTTGTACAGATGGAGAGAAGATGGAGAAGTAGAAAGCCAAAACCTTTCTTTCTCTCCCACAAAATAAGTATATTCAATTCAATTTTAGTGTAGTGTACAACTATTACAAGTTATTATTAGCGAAGAATGCCAGTAAGAGACGAAGGCATCTAGGCATGTAATGCCTAGTCTCCAAGTCATCTAGGCATGTAATGCCTAGATGCCTTACTTGTTTGTTAACTTCATTTGGTTTATCAGTTACTTTTAGAGAAGATAGCAGAGTAACGGCTACTTCTTCTAAGAGCATTGATAATATAATTACAAACATTGCTGATGAATTGCTTACCACGGGTGTCAATGAACCCTGTTTATCTGACCATAGAAGCCAATTTGCCATAATCAATCTTATGAATAAACCACATGAAAATTATCATGAATATAAAAGATATATTTCAGCTAACGGGATAACTAGGCTTAAACATTCTTTATGTGATATTGATTGGCAAATATTTTCTAGCAACCAAACTGATCCAAATTATTTAGCAAACTTCGTAGTTAACAATTACAACACTCTCACAATAAAACTTTTCCTCTGAAAAAATGTGAACAAAAAGTGAACAAATCACTGGTTTAATGGTTTTCAAATGATCTGAGATTGTTAGGAAATAATATGCACAGTATCAAACAAATAGCAGACAAAACCAAGAACCCAAATGGTTTTCTAGCGTACAAACAGATCAAGAAAGAATATGATAACAAACTGATATCCGCAAAAAAATGGCGTGTGATGAATACATTTCTTCATCCAGTAATAAATCTAAAGCTAGCTGGAAAATAATAAATTTCGAGAGAAATAAATTCGATTTAAAACTGACAATTG
>WOGR01011109.1:0-10676 GCA_015342045.1 Leptinotarsa lineolata | reverse complement strand
AGACCTGTAATGTTTCCTGCTTTGCTGGAAACAACAGTGGTCTCATTCTTTAGTTATCACAGTATTCTTTTCAGATCCTTCTGGATCAGCTGTAGGTTATCCAACAATTGATTTAAGGCTGAGGGGTTGTGAGATTTGTTTCGGTGTCACTACTTGAACTGAAGTAGTCATATGCGAGTGGTAAAGCGAGTAAGTAAGAGTGGCATTAGCATTCAAAGCTTCTCACTATTTTATCCGATACCCGAAGGTACCTGAGTGCCACTGTCTTGCTATTTCGTTTACAAGGTACTTCATTCCACTCCCCATCTTACAAAAAGGAATACTCAAAACGACGAAAAACAATTCACTCCAGAAAGTGATAGAACTCATATTGTTCTAACCCCAGGATTTCACTCTGAAAGTGGTAAAATTTTAGGTTTGAATACAATAGGATTCTATATTTGAAAAATATCGGCTGATACAGCGATTTTTCCAGCCTTTTTCATCTTGAATCCTAACAGTGAATATGTGAATTCATTTTGTTTGAATTTTCTCTCAAACTGAATTGTTCTCAGAAAGTCCGAAAGAGAACTGGTTTCTAGAGCAGTTACCAACATCAGTCAACCAAATGTGAATGGTCTCCACATCTTCAATACATAAACAGCAATTTTCTTCACGTGTATTTAAACGTATATTAAAATATTTAAAAAATGAGTGAATAATATTTACGTGTTGAATATTTTTCAAATTCACAAGGAGAGTTATCACTTTAAACATTTTAAAAAGTGTTTTGCTGAGGGAACCTTATTCGAGACTGCAAATTCGTTCAAGTTCATAGCTTTTTTTACCTATACGGTATTTATCTGAAATAGAATATACAAGTAGGATTTGTTTGAGTTGAATGAATTGATTTATGATCCTTTCAATGAGGATATTCCCCACAGTGTTGGGTTATTCGTGAAATAGTTCATCTTATCGTTATTTATAACACATTCGGCTCTTGAAAGTTCAGTAATTAAACACGTCACTGAATATAAATGGCCCAATCAGTTCATCCCCTTTTCGGTCCACAATGACCCAGTTTCACACGATATCTATTGATTAATTAGTCTCTGAAAGCTAGAGACACAACTGTATACTTGAAACGTGATGTATTGCGTCTATTGAGTTGCTGAAAGACTAGTGAATACTTTCAGAGAGTTGATGAAAACTAGGAATATCATATCTACCTAACTGTTATCACATCGAATGCGTTTCTTTGTCCAATAGAACTGGAATAATAACCTTTCCATCTGAAGGGTATTATTCTAGTTAACATCAGGGTCAACTTCTTCCACTTTCATATTCCACAAGAAATCGAGTGGATATTTTTATGACGAACATAGTGAAAAGATTAAACCAGTCTCCAAATAGCAGATCATTTGTTAACAAACAACGCTGTTTCGACAGTGGTGCTAGGCAAAACCACCAGTAAATTGCCTAAGAAAGTAGAAATTATGACGTCTTCCCTAAAGAAGACGCCATCTATGGGATGGACAGAAGATTCAATCTGAAAATTTCAAAGATAAGTGAGGCTCCCCATCTAATCGACCTAGTTCTTGCGAACGGTTTTCGTAAAGAAAAAAATGAACTCAGACAGAATTTGACAAACAGAAAATAGGCATTATGAGTTCGGGAGAATACTTTTTGGATTGAAGAAAGATCCCATAGCACTTCATGAAGTAATGGATCTGCATGGAACCTGAAAATTTAAGAAACAGAAAATAGGCATTACGAGTTCAAAGGAATACCTTTTGGGTTGGAAAATGATCCCATTCCACTTCAGAAAGTGATAGATCTGCATGGATCTTTCATGGAGTTGAGGACTCAACTATAGCATATTTTTGTTTGCAGAACAAAAAACTGTGTACAGAGAAATAATTCAAAATTTAAGAAAGTAATCGTTGTTAATATAGCAACAATATAGAAATTTAATATCGTTTTTCAACCCGTTGACTGATGAGGCATCTATCTAGATTACTTCTCACAGGTTTTCGAAAAACAATGTAACCTCATTGCCTTGTTATTAGTCTTATTTATAACACACATTCTGATTATTTGGTTTCCTTATACATTTGTACGGATCTTGTGTTGAGTTTTCGTTATATTTTTCTGTATATCTCTTGGTCACATGTGATCCTGTGATCCATTTCAGTATGACAGATGACCAGCTATCTCTGTCCAATTTTTGCATTGACTGCAGCTGAAATTTTCATCCTACAATCCTTTTTCATTCAGCTCTCCTCTGAGTGGACGATATCCAGAAAGTAGACTAGTGTTTGATTCGTGCGGATTTATGATTTGTTTGAAAGAAGACATTCCATTCTATCCATAACTCTTGCAATAAACCAATGGACCAATGGAATTCAAACTCATCAACAACGATTAGGGTTCAACCTTCCTCACTGAGTATTGATTCGTACTGGATACTCTCCATGACAGAAAAAAGCTAATAATGAAGATAATGCAAATGATGGAATTAAAACTTCAGAAAAACGAAAACTACAGAACAATTTATGGAATAAAAAAAAATAATAATCTTAACGAATTGTATGTGCTTGTGTGCTTGTAGATTACATATTCATATGTGATAATTTGCGTTCAAATAAAACTGATGTAAGCTTCTAGATTGCCTTGTGGATAATATTCCACTAGAATTGTACCAACCAGGTTATCAGTTTTGTGATCCTGATATGAAATAACAAAAAATTTGGCATCATCAGATTATTTAAGGAATATTCGATATTTTGTATAAGTCTGGAGAAGTTACCAAAAATCAGAAAATTGTTGCAGGAATTGCATTGAAAACAAGGATTCTGTCAGTCTTCTGAAAATATTTTCTCCAAGTTAAATCTTATTTTTTCATTCGTTTTTCATAGGAGATATGAATTATTGGATGTACTTCATGGAACATTGAATGTTCGATAAGCGAGAAACTTTGTGGTATCGCATGAAATATTAGGTTTTTTGTAAGCCTCTTTCTCACACAATTGACAATTATATCCGATTATAAGAAACTCGAGAAATACGAACATCAAATGCGATTCTCCGAGCGCTTGTCATTCCCTCGGCTTGCTTGATGGATGAATCATCGGAGGAGTCGATTGTGGAATTTTCAGCGCCCGACCAACACATTTGATTGATGTTTAATTTCGAACTATTCGGCCTAATATTGGAACGGTGCGGTGCACACAGAATAATGATTTATTAAACTGGTAATAGGCGTGTTTTTGTTTCTACTCATTTTATGTACCAATAAGAGAAATGTTGACGAAATTCGTGCGTTGATTGCAGTTACGGTACTTTGTTGAGAATAGGAGATTATGTCACTATTCGATTTATCTTATTTCCATCGGATAGATGAATAATTGCAATCGCGGTTTTTATGTCAGTAAGGACCAGTCACCTACAGGTGAAGTGAAGATTTGTTAGCATAGGTTGTTCGATTTTCAAGTTCAACCCAATCAGTTCACCATTACCATTGCCTTGATATGAATAAATACATTGAAGTGCTATTTTCATGAGGTGCTGTATCTAAATTTATTTTTTCACAGGCAAAACACAAATATTACAGAAAGATCCCTAAGACGCTCAAAGAACGGTGCATGTGCGAGAATTGTGATTCACCTTGAATTCGAATCGCTACTTTCTGGATTTCTTCAAATGGAAGAGTTCTCAAATAGTGTAGTTCGAGGTGTACTGAGTTGAAACTCAAAACAAAGAGCAGCCACAGTTCGTCTCGTATTTCTGATATGTACCGCTCTTGGTGGAATCAAATGTGCCAAGTCACTTGAACAGTTCCGGTGAAAGTATCTAAGGAAGAGAAACAAATCTCTAACTCTTCTTCGATGTTCCAGAATATCAAGATTGCAAGTGATGTTCGCGTCTTCAGTGAGTCGGGTGGCTTTTTTCTGAATGTAAGTCAGCAGCTTCAGGGTGTGCTTGAGGATGGAGCTCCATACATTAGAACAATACTTTGAGGAAGGTCTGATCTGAGCTTTATAAAGCATCAAAAGTTGATGGGGTTTGCACAGTTATCTAGTTCGGAACAGTGTTCCAAGCTTTTGAGAAGCAGACTTTGCAATTTTAGCGACATGATTATGCGAAGACATTTTGGTGTCCATTTCAACCCCCCAACAAACTTATCGAGCGGAAAGTGGAATTGTCTGTCCTGACATTATTATATCCGGTTTGAAGACATTCATCTTTTTGGAGAAAACCGATGCCTGGGTTTTTGTGGCAGTGAGTTGAACCTGGTCACTTCCATCCCAATTCGAAATCACTTCTAGATCCTCATTAAGATATGCAACTTCCTGCTGCCGGTGAAGAAGTGCATCCGTAGTCGATGTTCTGGAAATGGAATTACGAGAGAAGCGTGTTGTCGTCAGCAAAGCAATATATTGGATTTTTTGTTTTTTCCAATAAGTCATTGATAAACAATTGAAAGAGGGTTGGAGACAATATGTATTCCTGGGGAACACCAGCGTTGATGATAAAAGTATTCGAGAGATATCCATCGACGGCCACTTGCAGGGAACGTTCTTTCAGGAAGCTGGAGAGCCATACACAGCCAGCAAACCCTCATGCCTCATACGGTCAGTGGCCTTAGAGATATCCAACGCAACAGCTCTTGAGTCTCCATGGTTTTCGAATGCTTTACTCCAAATATGGGTGTCGTACGATGTACATGCAGAAAGGATTACATACATTTGTTAGTAACCTTTCAACAGCCATATTTGGACTATCATACTAAAAAGTTCACTTCCGAACTTCTACTACACGAATGCTTGATATTTGATCATATGTTATTTTAATATCACTCTTACTCACACTGCCAGATTTTTTTACTTTAAAGATACTTTGAACTAACTTATTGAACTCTTGTCAAATGATAATGATACTCTATGATTTCTATATCTTGATGACTCCTACTGGAAGAAACTTCACTGGATCTAGCTAGAAGTTGAATTCATACATGAGATTGATTTCATCTTTTGTCTTCCCGAATAATTCATTCCAATTGTTCAGTTATGTTCGGAATTTTCCATGTTATTCATTGCATTACTTCAATAGTGGAATATACTTGTTTATTTGTTTATTTATTCATCAATTTTTATTTTGTCCATTACAAAATAGTAACCCTCAGATATAATACACTTGTGCCAGCGTTTTTTCTATTTCTCGAAGCATTTCTGATATGCAAAATCAAGCTCACATCAATCAAAAACTCTTACGTTTGAACAAGTCTAGAGGTTTATAAATGGGGCGCCAGATGAGAAATATTTGATGATAAAAGTTGCTACTATTTTTGGAATCCATATATTCCTGCCAATTTATTAATAGAAGACATTAAATCAATGGAAGAATCATTGTTCAAATTCCAAATACAAAAACGGAAATAGGTAGTTCTTTTTCTTTTTGCATTGTTGGAAAAAAACCTTGATTGTTTTAATAAATACGTTGCATTACGCCCTTCTGTTATCAATCATCAACGTTTTTTTCTGAAATACTCAAATCATAAATGCAGTGTCACCCCAGTTGATATAAACACATTTGTGAAAATGCCCTCCACCATTGCTGAGTTTCTGAACCTCCCGGAACCAAAGGAATTTACAGGTCACTGTTTCGGGAGGTCTTCTGCTTGTTTGCTAGCAGAATGAGGAGCAAATATAACGAATATTGAGAACCACGGAGGATGGAAGTCTACAACAGTAGCTGAGAGTTACATCGGTCAATTTATTTCTTATTAAAAGGCTATTGCGTAAATAATAATCCCAACAGCTAGCTCCAGTGTTACATCATCGCCCTCTTCACTTCAAGAATCAAATGAAATGATAAACAAAGACGAATTTCTGGAGGTTTATGTATTTCTTTTTCCAGTAACAGGCCAATGCGGGTATTTTCTGGACAAGATATGATATTAAAATCTCGTATTCATCAAAATTATGAAATTTTAATCATGTTTCGTTCGTATCGATAGAGCAAAATATTCGAAAAATTTTTAAAAATGAAAAAAAGTCGGAGTGACTTCTTTATTTCCAAAAATCTAAGAAAACAAGCCATTATCAGGTCAATCCGACTCCATCATAGGGCTTTCACTTACTTTGATGAACCCATCAAAAAATCGCACGTTTTTCGATGAGACGTGGCTTACAGTACAAATAATAACTTAAGCAAGTTCAATGAAAACGATAGATACATCTTCAGTTGGTGTCCAATGAACATAGAGTATACATTTCCTCCAAAGGTAATGGAGCAGTAATAATAGACAAAGTATCCATATCTAAATGAAATACCGTGTTTTCTGCGGACACAAAGAAACAGTTGCGAAATTAATTTCTATAGTCATACTACATGTTATTCTGTCTCTTAACTATCTATCCATCAGTTCCACTCAGGAACAAAAAACATTCTCAGGTTATGTACATTGTACACAACTTTCCATAATTCCAGCTCTAATCACCTTGTCTATCTTTGCACAAAACTCGGTGAACATAACTTCTCATTGTTCCGAAAGTTGTATCACGTCCGCCGTATTATTTCCGACAAAAATATATGTTTCTACTGGAATTTCTGCACAAAAAAAGTTCGCACATTAGCTACGCCCGTTCGCTATCTCCCGAAACTAAAGTTGAACACAAAGTTGTCGCTTAACAAAGACTGCAAGAACGACCATTAACTCCCGAACTCCCATACTCCCTGTTCTACCGGCAGGAATGTATTGTATTTCGTGGTTTTATTGCAGCCATATATTTCAGTTGCACCCGAAGCCAGAGCTTCTGTTCCGCTCACTTGATTAATCTTCCACTCCACTTGTTGAGTCACAGGTTATGGAATCGAAAAGTTGTGTGGATGATAGTAGTTTGGGATAGAGGGACCGAAATCTGTTCCTTGTGCGGACTGGAGAAATTGCAGAAGACCGAGGTGAAGTGGCCATTGCTACTATTAATTGATACTCAATGACTGCTACTCCAATCTAGCGACGAAGCTGTGAAGTGATGTAGAAAGAAGCCATCAGTATTCTATCGGAGACTGTTGATCAGATAATAGGATTCTTCTATCTGTTTTTGAATGTTTCTAATATCCCCTTTCCATTCCAATTATTGAAGCGATACTGATGAAAATTCGGATAGATCAGCTCCAGGTAGCGTGAAGTTACTTTCGAGCTAACGTTTTGTTGCCGTACCGAATATATTCGGTTTCAAGGATAAGAATACAGAAAAAAAATCATGATGGCGCTCATTGGGTCGAAATAAACTGGAGATGAAATAACTCCCCAATCGGATCTACGGGTGGGGGCAGAAGTTATCCAAACACCACTATTTTTGACAGTCAACAAGGTCTTTCTAATATCAGTCCACAGGGAGATAGCAATGCTTATAGGCCACCTAGCGACTTCAAAATCGATTTCTGCAACATCAGAGGACTCAACTCAAATATAAACTCAGTGCATCAACATCTGCGAACAAATAGTCCTCATATCATTGCGCTCACAGAAACCAAAGTAAGTTCTTCAACAAACCCTCTCAGTTTTCTATATCTCGGCTATGATTTCCACTCCCGATTCAGAGGTAACTTCGGAAAATCTCTTTTTATGATTTGAGATGACATCACAGAAGATCACTAAATTAATATGCTGCGTTTATCGACCACCAAGCGATAGACAATATAGATTACTATTTTGTTCACTTGCGAACACCATTGAATTTCTGCAAATCAATCATCCTAGTGCTGAGATTTCCATATTCAGTGACTTCAATGTCCACAATTTCGAATGGCTCGAATTTTCAAATATCAGCGGCAAACAAGGTAGCAAAACTGAGGTTCTTGCAATGAGCAGCGGACCTACTCAGATTATAAATGAGCCAACCAGGATTCCTGACCGTAATATAGAACACTCTAGTCTTCTGGATATATACCTAGCAACCAATCCAGAAATTGACATAGTCACCATAGGATCTGCATTGGCATCTTCTGATCACAAACTCAATTCAGTATTGAGTGAATTATCGATTGATGTTGGGGAACAATCTAAGCCGCGAAAAGTTTAGCATTACATATCTGCTGTGTGGGAGGATCTTCAAGACCATTCCCGAAAATTCTCCTGACTCGATATTTGTTGCAGCTCCAAGGATCCATCAACTCGTACTTGGAAGTCACGAAAGTTATTTTGTCATACATGGGTGTTTATGTTCCTTTTTCGAAGAAATTCTAACGGAAAACCTAAGTTCTACAAAAATTGCAGAAATCCAAGAATCCAAGTGCCAAAAACCGAACTTTTCTGAACCAGAAAACTTTACAAACCTCAGCAACTTTTAATGCTTCATAAAGCTCAGATCAAACCATCTTTGGAGTATTGTTCGCACGCTGCAGGATTCCATCCAGAAAAAAGCCATCCTTCTGATTTGAAGACAATCACTTGCAAACTTGATAGTCTGGAACATCGAAGAAAGGTTGGAGATTTATCTCTCTTCTATAAATACTTTCACGGGAAGTGTTCAAGGGACTTGGCACATTTGATATTGCCAAGAGCTGTACATATCAGACTTTGGCTGCTCAGCGTTTTGAGGTTCAACTCAGTATACCTCGAACTTCACAGTTGTGATTGTATTTTCGTCTGTAGTAAATATTATCGGGTTCTACAAGGCGAAACATTGAAAATCATCATGGCTAATGATAAGAGAAATAATAATATCAATTGAATGATTGCCGGTACCCGACAAAATAGTGAGATGCTTTGGTTCAGTTCAGGATGGCTCTCTCAGACCCCTTCTCTTCCGCATTCCACCAATGTCATAATCCGTTGCGCTCAGAAATACTCGAGGGTGTACCTGTGGCATCCCTGGAAACCATTCATTTTATTTTATACTGGGTTTTCTGTTGGTTTTCAGTTGGTTGACGTTTCGAAAAATAATCTAAACCTTCATTCACTGAGGAAGTCTCGCCCCAAATTTATTTTGATACAAGTCAAACGAATGAAATTGTATTCGCTGAGAAAATCTCGCCTCAAATTGGATATTTTTGTCAAAACAAATTGAGAAATATCTCATATGAGGCGAGATTTTTTAGTGAATATAGGTTTTAAAAACAAACAAGGATTATTTTTCGAAACGTTAACCAACTGAAAAAGATTGTGGAAGGTTATAAATCCAGAAAAACCAGTACAAATAAAGAGTCCTCCACCAAAAAATGTCGTTTAAAGAGCATTCACTTTATATTATCGAATTTTAACTTCATGCCTCTGCTCAGAAATACTTAAGGGTGTACATGTGGCATCCCTGGAAACCGTTCGTTTGATATTAATGAATTTTGACTTTATGCATGCTATCGGTTTTAAATTCGGGATAGACACTTACGCAATGGTCTATTCCAAAAGAGGACGATGCGGGGACTATGGAGAGGATATGTAACTCTTGGATAAAAGCATCCTGCATCATCTCGATACCGGAGAGACGTGTTCTTACCTCGGGATAGAACAGCGCTTCTCGTAAGAGGTTACAACTGTACACAACTCTTTTTGCGGCAAGTATCAGCACAAAAACCGAAAGAACTAGTCATCAGACCTATCGGGAAAGACCAAAGTTGCTGCTATAAATATATTTGCCGCCCCAATCTTACTCTACTCGTTAAGAGTAGTTGAATGGGAGGAACTGTATCAACTCGACGTAAAGACTCCAAAAATTATGCATCTCCATAGGAATTTGCATCCTGAATCGTCCGTTCTACGGTTGTACTTCTCCCGACAACGAGATGGCTGTGTATATACATTACAGAATGGCAGTGGATGAAGCCTGTGAAGCTATCAAGAGTTTGGCTCCCCTTCTTTGCAAGGTCCGCGACCATGAGAGAGCAGGAATTGAATATTTTTTGTTAGGGCAGCTACCCAAGTGGTTGATGAACTTAGTTCACTTTTAGATACTGAACGAGGTGATCACATCTCTGTCATCGTTTAGCATAAATGGCTCTATATAAACTGCAATCACTTCCAACGGCAATACAAGGATAGGCTAATTCAACAACATCGAAGACCTCAGCTAATGAAAGCACATGAGTTTCGCTATAATATCTTAGTTTACCGCGATCGCGTGATAGGTGTAGAAGTTTCTGACAAAAGGTACAGGGCCTACCGCGAGGCGCCCGACAACCTAATACACTTGCTGTCAGTATATCTAGCATATGCAGTCTCAGCCTATATCCATCGACGTATAGCGGCACTAATAGCACTTCATCACCATTTACGGTACATTCACGGCATTGATGAGACATCTATGCTGCCCTACACTTCGAGGGATATTGAATCAGTTGTGGAGAACAGGAAGTTCCGAATCAATTGGGATTCGAATTCCGCAGACTCTATCCAGACCACTTTGTTGAAATATTGGTTCTTATCATTCGAGCCTTAGTGAAATTCAAGTCATCTCTACTCTCGAATCCAGATATGATCCTAGGTTGCTTGCCCAGCTGGAAAAATGCAGAAGGTTGTCATTCTTGGCTCATTGTGCCTGCTTGGGGCACGTGATTCTAGAACCCAATGATCACTTTCCTCACGGTATGGAAAGTGGTCATTAGTTTATAATGCTGGCGCGTCTTCCTGAATGTTTCGGAGTTTCAGTAACAGGGCCCGACCAGCTTAGCCTTCAGTAAAATAATAATAATAA
>WOGR01011106.1:0-10679 GCA_015342045.1 Leptinotarsa lineolata | reverse complement strand
CTGGGTTTATTTGGTAGAGTTTGAATAGGTGTGAGCCACAATAAACCCTTGTGGGTTGCGGTGGAGGGTCGAATAGACCCACTCACTACTGACCTAATCTAACCTAACCTAGTCAACATTACTATGATAATTTCTGGAATCTCGACTTTTGGAAATAATATATAGGGTGCTCGGTAAAATCGGTCAAATTTCATTCATTTTCAAACAGACATAATTCAACTTTTTCAAACAGATTACCTTGTATTTTTCAACATTTCACTAATATTTTACAAATTATACCAAGTTTTTGTAATTGTTGTAACCACAAAAAAAATTATTTTCTTGCGTTCACTTACTCAAAATTTTTTTTGAATATTCACACTAATAGCTAGTACATTAGCATTTTTGATACCATCTAGTGATAGTTATCAGCGGTTTCAACGGTAAGAAATGCGTAAAAAACCCAAAGAATATTTATACTGCTTTTTTATTAAAAAACTCAGTTATCCATGACTGACATGGAAATTCGTCAATAACGTCATGTGTTGAAGTTTGTTTCGCGTGTAGATTGAATCAATTCCATTATGAATTATTTATTGGAAGATATGATGCAAATGGTCTATGCTTTGGGGGAAAGTGACGGAAATTGCCTCCTTGCATCTGATTCGACTAGTAGGTACGATAAAGTCTTTATTTTATGAAGGTTTGAATGAGTGTAACAAACTCCCACCTTCGTTGAAAGATTCAATAAATGTTTTCCAATTCAAACAACTCATGAATTATAAAAAATCCCATGCCTGATTTTTTTGTTTTGTTATATATTTGTTATGTATATCCACATATTTAAACCATTCTGGAATTATTGAAAACTATTGTTTTTCCTCAAGTATTATTTCATCATTGTTATTTCTTTGTCAAAAATTACTCATACACATTATTAATTATGTGGAATGAATATTTTGCAATATAGTATGTATATTGGGATGTTTTAAAGAAATCAATAAATATTATTATTATTATAAAAACAACAATCAGATTTCATTCAGAAACTTACCGTATCATTCAATTTGATACTTGGAATGTTGTTCACCAGCCTCTATGTAACAATACAGATTATTTTCAGTATGTTATTATACATCATAAATATAACTTATCGTGATAGATCAATCTTTTTTTTCTCATGGAATATGCGTAATTATTTAGACAACAGGTTTAGAATTTTCTGGATAGGACGAAAGGATTAAGTGGCCTCCTAAGTCACCGGACTTGAGTTCTATAGATTTTTTGTGGAGTCACATTCAAAATGAGTGTATATTATTCTGCCCAACTCAATCGAAGATCTGTGAGCACGTTTCCACTTTATACAATTTGAATTAGGAAAAAATATTTCTCATATTGAGATATCGAAATCGTTTGAATACATTTTTCAAAGGAAAACGAATATTTTCAGAGAAATTATTCTCATTATTTATGCTTTAGCTGCCTCAAGATCTGTCGGGTTATTCCTGAAACCTGTATTAGCATGTACATCTGCTATCAAATTCTTTTGTCGATGGTTGAATATTATAGTTCAATATCAAATGAGTCTCTACCCTTATTCCTACACAGGGTTGTCGTCATTAAGATCAACCGAGGTTTGAAATTTATGTTCAATAGATACAGAATAATCGAAGAGGATCCATTTTTTATCACACGTGACGATCCGATCCAAATAAAATGTTTTTGGTTGCGTGGAAGCAAAGAAAAATAAACCTTGAAACGCGATTATTTCTGTCGATACTTCTAATTGTGAGGCTCCCACTTTTCAAACATCTTTATTTTCCAAGACGTTTTAAACCATCGAAAATCGCATGGGAGCTGACGACCAATTCTTCTCACGCACTGTTAGTGATAGGTCAGTCTCTGTCAGGGTCCTCAAATCCTAGTCCTAGATTATTGTAGGTCGACTACTTCGGAAATCATCTTCGATGCTGAAATCTCCAGAACGAAACTTCGCAAACCAATGTCGAACAGGTTCATTACCATTAATATTGCCAAATGCCTGGTTAATTTTTTGAACTGTTTTGGTTCACTTAATATACTAATATAAATATGTTAATGGTTAATATATAAATATTTTTATGCAAATAATTTATAAACTACTACTATATTGAAACAGCTGAAATAATCAACCAACTCATGGTAGCCCCATGAAAACTCTAGGTGGTCCTGACGGGATTCCTTTACAATTTTTAAAAAACTGCATATTCACTCTAGCAAAACCCTTACAAAAAATATTCAATCTTTCTTTATCCAAGGGAACCTTTCCTGAATTCTGGAATCAAAGTTTCCTAACTCCAATCCACAAATCTGGAGATAGAGATAACATTAAAAATTACCGTCCAGTGAGCAAGCAATATGAAATTCTCAAGTTACTGGACTGTTTGATCACAAAAAAACTCACATTCGATACGAAAAACATAATAAACGAACACCAACATGGCCTTATATCTGGTAGATCTATTACAACAAATTTACTGGCTCATCAATATTTCAGCTAGACTTAAATAACTTATGTCGTTGGTGTCATATAAACATGCTTCATTAACACAAAAATAAATGTTATCATATAACATTTTCAAGAACTGTGAAGCCTATTGTATGTCCATACAACGTTGACTAACAGCATTGAGAGTGTTGTTTGACAACAAAGTAACCTTTAAGGGTCATATATCATATCTAAATCACTCAAATTATTGGGATTTGTTCAACGATCTCCATATCAAGCAGATATATCTAGGATTGAAAAAGTACAAAACAAATTTCTGAGATCATGTGCATTCAGGCTCGGATGTCAGAGGTCCGATTATGAGTACTCAATATTCTGCTCTTGAATTTATCTACTCTGGAGCATCGCCGTGCTGAAATAGATTTGAGACTTCTTCATAAAGTTATAAATGGTGATATGACCTGTCCATATGTAACACAACTGATTGACTTCAATGTTGTTGTTTGAAGTTCCTTACCTTTGTACTAACTATGGCTCAAATGAATCCATTACTAGAATGCTCAGGCTAGTAAATAAGAATAGCATTTATATTGATTTATTCGATTCATCTTTATATTCTTTCAAAAATCAGGTTAAACAAATTGACCTACTATGAAGAAACTGCTGATTGTTTTTATTAATTATTAATTGATATTTTGTATTTTTCGATATTCTATAGTATTGTTCAATTGTTTATTTTTCTCATACTACTCAAGTGTTTATTGTAAAATGACAAGTCCGTAGAAAAATGAATAAATAAAATAAATAAATATTTTACGTAACTCTGTGGCACTGGTGGGGTGCAAGAGAAAGGTTTTAGTCAGAAGTATGTCTTGCAAATAACACATTGGATCTAACCCTGTTGCATTTGAGGCTAATGAAGTGCAATGAAGTGAGGCTAATGCGATAGTGCAATAATAGTTGCTCAGATTATTGGGATCCATATTGGGTTGCTGGGAAAAAATCCACTTTTCCCTCTCAATGAATTGAATATTGTCCAGTGCTCTTTAATTATATTTTTAGGTTCATCTATCCTATTTTTGTTGTATATGTCTTTAGCAGATTCAACTTTATATAGTCTTTATAATAATTTTAAGAAAAAATTCCAATCTGTTTCTTGATGACATGAAGGGATCCCAAGTTTGCAGCAGAGGTTCTAATTCCGGGTGTTATCCATGGTTCACTTCATTTTTCTTCGATTTTTTGCAAAGGGATACACCGATTCAGTCTTTCTTCTGATGATGAATAGAACACGTTCAACGTTTTAGGAGAAGAAATCTTCCCGCCCCAATTTATAGAATTACAATAATCGTTAAATTCATCATACCTACAGGAGCTAGAAGTGAGCTTGTCATTGTATCATTGAATGTTTGACATACATAGTCTAAGGTAGTTAATGAAGTTTTGGTTATTCTCGTAGGTTTTTGAACCAACATTTTCAAATTGAAAGATGAGGATAGATTGGAAAAAGCTGGATGAGTTAATACTGGGGCATTACTCAATAGTTCTTCACATTTTTGAAATATTTTTATGTACAGCTTGTCAAATATAGGAAGAGGATTGAAAATTTCTGATCTTTCCCCCTTTCGCAAGTACCGTACAATCTAAAGAGACAGAGCAGAAATTTTCAAACCTCTTCCTATATTTGACAAGCTGTATTCAGTTCCTTTTTTTAAACATCTAGTAAATGGTGACACTATTTCAGCAGAATTGTTGATGAATCTACGATAGTAACCTATTAATCCTAGGAAGGCTTTCATTTCTTTTGTTGTAGTGGAGAACGGGTACTCTTGTACAGCTCTGAATTTTATAGGATTAGGTTTAATTTCCTTCGGGTGTGAAAATGTGTCCTAAGAAGGCAACTTCTTTTCTGAAAAATTCTGACTCACCCAATTGAATTTCGAAATAGAATTCACGGAATTTGTCAAAGATTCGTTTCGAATGAATTTTATGATCGTGGAGCGATTTTGAAAATATTACATTATCCATGTAGACAAAGCATGTTTTATGTAAATATTGTCTGAAGATATTATTCATAACTGTTCGAAATGTTGATGAAGCATTTTTAAACCAAATGACATACGCGAATATTCGTAGTGGCCATTATTTACTGGAAATGCGGTATTTTCAATACTTTCCAAACTCACTTCAATTTGATGAAAATCTTTAGCAAGATTATCTGAAATTTCATAAATTCGTGATGACGGATTTTTATTATTGAGCATTAAGTTTTCTATAGTCTATTTCAAGTCGCATTTTTCTTTGTCCCGAAGCGTCAAGCTTTTCTGGAACTATCCATTACGGTGAGCTATGAGGTGAAATAGATGATCTTATTTTATCCTCTAATAGTTTCTGAATTTGGGTTTTAATTTCATTTTCAAAATGATAAGGATATCTGAAAGATTCACAATATACAGGATCGTCGTCAGTAGTCCTTATATTATGTTTAATAATATTCGTAAAAGTTAGTTGAGAATTGCTATTATAAATAATAAAATGTCGTTATATTCGTGGCACAACTCAAGAATAGTTTTTTTTCTTTCGAATTGTGGTGTACTGTTTTGATATTCAAACTTGGAAAAATATTTTTGAACGAAACTTGGGCTTAAAATACTATTACTAGCTCCGTTTTCTATCAAGACTTTCGTTGAACAGGGGAATTATTATAAATGGTGATTTAGGTTTTGAACAGATAGAATTTGAGTCACATTTTGGACTGATGAGGAAATATTTGAAAATTTTCTTTTTCGAAATTCTCAATTTCATTTTTTTGCATATAATTTTCATCGTGAGATTCGGCATTGAAAAGCTCTCCTGAATTGAAAGTCGGTCTTGATCTTTGTGTAAAGAAATTATTTGTACGCGGTTGTAATGTTTTTCTGGTCGTAATTGGCATAGAAGTAGGGTCTGTACTAGTCTAGAATTAATATTAATCAAATTTTGGTTCCGTGAGTGAACGTTCATTGGACCTCTAGGAAAATTAATATCATTTTGTGGCGTTCTTAGAGCGCTAGCATTGGTATTTTGAAATCGTGATTGATTATTTGGAAAATAATATCTTGGAGTTAGATTTTGAATATGTGGTTTTTGGGGTCGGTTGTTAATGAGGTTTTTTTACTAACTGGATTTTTTGGTTTATTCCTCATGAAGTTCATGAAACTGATTTGCGCTTTATTATTGTCAAAACGTCTACATTCAAATAGGGCTTGTTCGATAGAATCGATGGGTAAATTCGAAAGATGTGAACAATGTGGTTCTAAAATTCTTGATTCGAAAGTATTCAAGGCTTGTTTATTGTACATTCTTTCTTTGCAAATTCAGATTCCTTCTGACCCGGAAGGTAGCAACCTGAAAGGGTCCCTTGTTCAAGGATACGGACAGAAAATTTGAGAAATTACATGACCATAGTATGGTATGGTCCTCAACAGCCTCTGAGGGTTAGATTACCTTCATGACGAGGCAAGAGATCATCGTAGCGCAGAAGGAGGATCAGATCTTGGAAACTATACGGGAATGAATTGACAAAGGAGTGAGGCCGGAATGGCAAGAGATCCCCAAGCATGGCTAGCAGTGAAAGGGTTACTGGCTTGGAAATGAAAAATCCCGAATTCTTTCAAAGTCGTGTATCCCAAATATACTCGAACAGCTCCAAAATGGTCGCACTGGAGGCTATTTTGGGGTAGATAAAACTCTAGTGGGAGGACGTGAAATGTACTATAGGGTCAATTATCGTTGAGACATGAAAGAGTGATGTAAGAGTTGTGACCTGTGCTGTTTGAGAAAGGGTCTGAAGACAAGGCAAAGAGAAAAGTTGAAGAAGCAGTACCTCAGTGGGTGCCCTTTCAAGAGTATTACAGTTGACATTCTGGGATCACTCCCTATGACCAAATCCAGTAATTAGTACCTTATGATTGGGATGAACTATTTCTTCAAATGGCCTGAAGTAGGAGCCCCACCCAACCAAGAGGCTGAAACGGTAGCACATGACCTGTTGCAGAACGTAATTGCTAGACACGAAGTACCCCAAGAACTACACTCGGATTAGGGCTGCAACTTCGAATCGGATCTGTGGAAAGAAATGATGATTTCGTTGGGAATAAAGAAGACAAGAACAACTGCTCTTCACATACAATCCGATAAAATGGTCTAGAGGCATAATCGAACCATAAATAACTACCTCTCGATGTTTGTCTCTGAAAACCAAAAAGACTGGGATGAATTGATTCCTCTTTTTCTGTTGGCCTACAGGTTTCACACCATATATGTTGTTAACTGGTCGAGAACTGAAGCTTCCGATAGATGTAATGTGTGACAGTATATCCGATGAATCTCAAGAGGTGTTCCTTTCAGAGTACGTGAATGATCAGAAGGAGTGACTAGAAGTTGTAAAAAAAATTGACAGATCCAAATTATAGCTTTCCAGCAATAGAATGAAAATGAAATTTGACAAAAAATCGCTGCCGGTGAGCTTCAAGGAGGGCAATGCAGTGTGGCTCTACCAACCTCAACGTCGGAAATGTTTGTGTCCCAAAATGTAAAAACAATGGCAAGGACCTTACTTGGTAACCAAAAGGATGAATGATTTGGTGTACAGAATTCAATTGTCACCCAGAAGCAAGCCTAAAGTTGTCCACATAGAGAGACTGAGTCTGTATATGGGTCATGATGTTCCCTCTTGAAATGTTATTCGCGGCGAACAACCTCAGGTAAGGAGGTAGTGTTGTAGATCATGCCCTGAGGAAAATAAAGCTGGCAGTCACCTTCGACTATCAAATATAAGCGCTATCCACCAGCTTATCAAGACAGTCAGTGAAAATGACAGTGCGGTACGTGGAGCGATCTAGTAAGGCGATAGACATTCGAATAATAGTTGAAGTTTCATTTGAAGTGTTTTGTTATATTGATAGTGAAATCAAGTTCAGTTTGATTATCGTTCAGTTTGGTCAATTAATAATGAACCTATGGGAAAAAACATGACAATATTTAATACATCAGACACACAAGGTAACAATTACATATGTATGATGGCTGAAATGGGTTTTTTTCATTAATCAATAAACCGACCAGAGAAATAACCAAGTCTATGAGCTTATTTGCGAGTCAATTATGCAATCAAGAGACCCAAAATCTGTTTACAATACCTTTATTGAAAAACTAAACAAGAATATTGACGAATGTACAGAAGTAAAAAAATCAAATTGACAGACAAAATCAAAATCATGGATGAGGGATGGTCCTCTTTCTTCTATACACCATAGATTCGAATCAAAACGAAATATTTTGGCCGACTTCTCAGCAAAATGCAAAATGAGTATAAACTTTATATAAACTTCCTGACAAAACTTATCCGTGAAACTAAAAACAAATTCCTTACTACTGAAATAACGTATCGAAAAAACACTTTATTGTGAGATTTTCACTAAACAGTTTCACATCAAGTATCGGCCAATATTGAAGGCTAATAATGATTTCAAAAAAAGTTTGACAGAATGTAAACAAAATAACTAACAGTGCAGAAAAGAAATCTACTAGTTATGAAATTCAAGATGAGAACAAACATAAAATAATGTTAGATAAAGAAAGACAATTTTTTTCAATATTTTTGATAAAATTGGTGAAGATATGGCAAGTAAAATAGAAGAGCCTACATCCCCCGTTTTAGAAAGCCGCAATGATATCACCAACTTGATATTTCTACATCCAGTAACAAGAAACTAGTCGATCGATATCATTTCTGGATTGGAAAATGAAACTTTCCCTGGTTCCGATAAGATATATGTGACCCTTATCGAAAAGTTCCACATGGACTTTATAGAACACATAAGCCATATTTCGAATTCGAAATTTACTGTTGGAGAAATACCCAAATATTTCAAAGACCCAAACACAATACTAATTTTTTAGTCTGATGATAAAAAATCACTAACTTTGATTGACAAATTCCTTGGAATATTCGAAAAATGTCTCAAAAATAGAGTTATACAATTTTGCAATGATAACAATATTTTTTCTGAATCACAAAAAAATGGTTTTCTGGAAAACAGATCAACAGAACACGTAGTTTTCGAGATTATTAACCAAATCGACAAATGTTTTCAGAATCAACAAATTGAATAACTGTCTCTATAGATTTGGTCAAAGCATTCGATACTATCGATCATAATATACTTCTTCAACGTCTAGCTGACATTGATATGAGGGTTGTTGCTTTGGAAATATTTGAGGATGATGTGACAACTGAAATATAAATTGTCAAGGTGAACGACTCTTTCAGCGACCCACTAATAGTAACCCGGAGCGTACCCCAAGGAACTGTATTGGGACCAATCTTATTACCAAATTGAAAAGAGAGTAGAAAAATTTTGTTGACAATAATTATGATATGCTTGAATGAGGAATAACCATCATTAAATGTACTTACCAGAGCACATCACATCTATCTCTCTTTCGTCCTCTATCCTCTTATTTCTTTCTCTTCCTTTCTCCACCCTGCAAAATTGGTATGTCTGATTATAATGACTATTTTGTTTGCTGGCTACATTACAAGCTTGCTTAGGTAGCCGTTACTTTTGTAAGTTCTCCTACGTTCATATTATAATATCCATATTTTATATACTGTCACATACAGCGTGACTCACGGTCGATGGTAGGTTAGACGTTTCTGGATAACGCAAAGCATGCATGATTTTTCTCAAAATTCCACCTCTCACATTTTCTTACCAGTTCTATCGATCTAAAATATTTTCAGTATTGCGGCGTTGCCACTTCCATCAAAAAGTCCTAGCAACTTTATTTTTTTAAATAGAACACCCCATATATTAATACATTTTTGAATTCGCTCTGATATTTTAATACTTTTCTGTTAATGTCCTATACCTATCTCTATCTGTTTTCCAGATAAAAATAAATTGTGCTAAATATGGTCCAAAACATAGCCCTAATTGAATTTGAGTACATTAGTACTCTCAATTCATGAAAAGTTGATATTCCAGTTTGGACAAACTCAAAACATTCAAATTACACCAAGAAGTCGACTCCATATCATACAGGGCGTGATAAAATTACTATTATTTCCATTGTGCATGAAAGTAGTCAAAAGTTCATTTTTTCGAATGAAACCTCCTGTATATTACTCGGTAAATTGAAAGATGATGGAAAATGCTTCAAGATGATGTAACATGTCCCTATACCTAAATCGTCAAGTTTTCTCAATAAAGTCGCTTCTTCTAGAAACATTATTTTTTTAGAATTTGGATTTAGGTAGCAGTGGAATTATCAAGCTAATAGCAGTTTATAAGTAATTTACAGAGAATCATCGACGGTGTTTCGATTCATCTTCCAAAATGAATGCAAATATCGAATATTCAAACGTAGGAAATTATTTATTATACACATGAACAAAGTCATTGTCAGAACTTGTAAAAAATCCAATCAAATGTATCCTGAATTAACACCAATGAACGAGGGAAGTTTATAAGGTTACAAAATAATTTTCTTAACTATGGCTCAAAGTTTCCAGGAAACAACTGTACCGAATTTCAATCATTTCTAGGTGAAAAGTGAGATTTTGTGGGCTAAAACATGTGAAAGTGCTGACAATAACAGAATAGGATGATTCAAAATAACAAAATTGTAAACAAAATATCACATTTTCACAATGAATGCTGAAAATGTTGTCCATTACATTTTAAACACTTTAAAATGTTTTTTGTACGCGACTTGTGGTTGCTTTTTCAATTTCCTGGGGATTCAGATCTTCAATACTCCACACTATTTGCCGTCGCAATTCTTCTTTGGTAGGCACTGGAGTACTGTATACCCTTTCTTTTAAAACACTCCGTAAAAAAGTCAAGTGGCGTGAGATCGGGTGATCTCGGTGGCCAACCCCACGGCCCTAAACGCCTAAACCAACGATCGTCGAAGAGTTCGTCAAGTTTCCTGGAAACTTCCTGGGTGGAATGAGCTGGCGCTCCTTCCAGTTGAAACCACGAATTCCTATATTCCTCTAAAGACAAATTTTCAAGAAAATCGGTTACAGTCGTCCTTAATATTTGGAGATATCTTTCTGCATTCAGTGTGTCTTCATAAACAAAAAAGCTAATTTTATTGTTCTTCAGGATACAGAAAACATTCGGGTCAAATTTTTCTTGAAAACCCATTTCTTTTGTAACAT
>WOGR01011105.1:0-10679 GCA_015342045.1 Leptinotarsa lineolata | reverse complement strand
TTCTGAATGCAGCAACCGCTTCTTCAGGTGTCGAAAAACGTTGACTTCTCAGTTTATTATTTACGTACGGGAATAAAAAGAAGTCATTCGCTGCCAAGTCAGGACTATACGGCGGATGTTTGGGTGCTCAAAAATGCAGTTGTTTGCGCTCGCATTGTCGTGGTTAAGAGTTGTCCGTGTTCGGCGGTTGGTTTTCCTGATTTCTTGGAAGACAACTGGCGAACAAATAGTTGTGTACCACTCAGAATTGACTGTTCTGCGTTGGTCTAGTGATTCAGTTGCGACATGTACAGTTTTTTCGAAAAAACAAGCGACCATTTGCTCGTGAGTGCTTCGTGCGCGAACAACTTTTGTTGGATTTGGTTCCTCTTGAAACACCCATACAGTTGACTGCTGTTTACTTTCAGGCTCATACGCGTAAATCCACGATTCATCACCTGTCACGATGTCATAGACGTGTTTCGAAGTACCGCAATCGTATTTTTGAGCATTTCCTTCAACCAATCGACACGAGCCTTTTTTTGAGCGATTGACAAATTTTGTGGGATCCAAAGCGAAAACATTTTTTTGACAGTCAAGTGTTTATGCAATATTGAATGAATGCTGGTCCCACTAATAACTAAAGTTGTCTCAATCTCACGATCTTGCAATATCAGTTCGCGCACATCAATGGTTTTCGGAACAACAATTGATTTTGGATGACCTTCAAGAAATTCGTCTTGGAGTGAACTACGACCACGATTAAATTCACTATACTATCGAAAAACACTGGTCCTTGATGGAGCTTTATCGACAAAAATTGAATTGAGTTCTTTCATGCACTGTTGGTGAGTTAATCCACGTCGAAAGTGGTGAAAAATAATCGCACAAATATGTTCACGATTTAATTCCATTTTTGGGCCGAGATGAATCTTTTAAGTTACAGTAAACAACACAAATAACGCTCGTATGTCAAAACGTTCTGAGTACGTATAACCTCAAAAATGTCCAACTTAACGATAGAGTTGTCAGTTACCAGATTGCAACACTAGGGTTGCCAAATCTCGAAACATAAAAGGCAACCTATCGTATATCGTAATTGGCCGATACTTGATGAAAATCCATAACTATCGTATTTAACGAATTGTTCCTTGAGATGAATTCATTTAAAAATCGTAAGAAAATTTTGAAATAAACTTTTTTTTTGAATATGTCACATATGGATGGTACATTCAGGCAGTTCAGCTAACTGAATCAACTAATTGAACATCTGTCATACTGATTGTAGAACAAAATATTGTTTCATACTGATAAATGGCTCTCTTGGCAACTGTAATAAGTATCCATGGAAATAGATGGTGGCATTTCTAATATATTACGTTATCTGTTACGAATACTTGAATATGTTCGATCACCAGTGCCATCTATTCTGAATAGAAGAATGTTACAAAGTGAAATGTTGAAATTTCTGCTTTCAGCCACATACTCAGATTCAACAGTGAAAAAATTGTTCCATTTCGGATTCCAAAGGATAATTTACCCCTAACCTATTGGGCACGGCAGATTTGATGCTGGCACTAGTGAATAGCCCCAACAAAATAATGAAATTCTACTAATTTAGACATTGTTTGGAACAACGTATTTCCAGGAATGTTTCACGTCAAAATAATCACCCAGAATGTGAGTTTAGTTACCTGAAACCATCTGCATTAACGGCCGAACTAATGCAGTTGGCCATTTCCCATAGGACATAATCCTTCGAAGGTTTCATCTGGAGTTTGTGAGTCAGGTCTTGGAGCATTTGTCGCTTATCAGCGTGTACGCAAAACTTCCATCTAGACAAACTAGTCTTTCTTGCAGCTTTTTCGAAATCACTAGGTTTCCTTCCCTTTTTCGATTTTCTTATAATCCAACGTTCTATTTCTTCCATCTCTACGTTTTCCATGATGTATTGTTCCAAGAAATTCGGATGGTTGGTTAAGTACCATAAAACTTGGTCAGCTGAAAGTTAAAAAGAATCAGATGATGTCAGGGCCAAAAACATTGCATTCGTGATTGGATATCAGAAAGTGCAGTTTCGTTTCTTAAATAATTCGCTTTCCTCGAATATTTCGGAGTACACTCAATGAAAAAAAACAATATAATATACAACATGATTTAATCTGAAATTTCAATAAAAAATATAGTGAAACGATTTGTTTCGAAATTTCTGTGGCAAAACTAAACTACGGTTTGATGCCAAGGGGAAGAGATTATTAAAAAACAAGTGCAGTTTTGGTCTGCAATGGAGCTTGTCATTTAAAATAGGCTGAATCACGAATGCAACGTCTTGAATTTTTTCTAGGAAGGATAAAATGGTTTTGAAACACATTTTTTTTTTAATTCAAAGAAGCACATTTTTACTGTTCCGTACCGCTATTATTCAAGGGGCTGGAATTTTGTATGTAGGTTTGTTTTATGTTGTGGATGTCCAATAAGAAAGGATTTTTGGGAATGGCGTATTGTTACTTTTGTAAAAACTATTTCTTATTGAATGCAGCACTCACATTTTGTCTTCATGTAGGAACATTTCTTTTGTAGTCACAAGCTCACTTTGATGTTCAATGAGTGATTAAAATGTGATATCATCAACATATGTTGCTATTTTAAAGAAATTGTCGTTTTCGCCAATGAAGTGAAGCAGAACACCGACAAATTGGGACCCAAAATAGAGCCCAGAGGTACACTAGTGATGATGGTAACAAATTTTGAAAATGAATACCCATACCGACTCATTGAAAGCGATATAGGTGAATAGGAATTGAAATAACTACTAACGACACCTCTAATGTTATATGTAGATGGTTAAAATGGAAAAAGACATAACCATTATTATGGTTATGATATTCAGAATGATATCATTTAGAGAAAAACTTTGAAACTGAATTTGAAATTTTGCTTCAAACAAGTAATTACTAAAATGAACCCAAACCTAGAATATATGTTTAGAATTGTAACATCATTTGTGTTAATTTTTTAATGAGAAATCATGTAGCAACCACCTTATATTCACAAAAAATCACATATCGTGTGAAAAGTGACAGGAATATTTCCGTTCGAAAATCAAAGGAACTACCAAAAAATCAATTGATAAATTGAATATAGGCCGGTGTAGTGGAAGAAAAAGTAGATGATTTCAACACATAAAAAATAAATTTTTTTGTTCATTTCCATAACTTTGAAGTCTTTCTGACCTGAAATCAACTTCGAACAATCGATTCATAAAAACAGGAATGAAATCTATTGAATATTTGTGATGCACTGTTAGGAACCTTTGGTGTAGTAATGAATACTACTGAAGTTTTCTATTGAATATTCTTCAGAAAATGTCATGAAAAAACTTAGTCTTGTGTGTATTTTTATGCATACAAGAATACTTGTGTCTATGGTTTCCGTTAACTCGACTTGAAATATGATCTATAGACCATAGTTATTATGACGTTTCAATGATGATGTGAAATTAAAAAAAAGATCTACTCACTTGTAACGACATTTGCAGATTTTTGGTACCCCGATTCTGTTGACAGTTCTCTACCAGTGTTCATTGTGTTCAACTCTGAAAAAAATTCATGGAAATAGTTCAAGAAAAATCAAATTGTGTAATGAGCACCTATGTACAAAATAAATGGCCTTGGAATTGTTTCAAGTCAAAACAGCAGACAGTGCAGGTAATAAAATATGGAATTCTTATAATAAACAATTATATTTCCATTGCGAACACAAGAAACTATTATTGAGAAAGTTCCAAAAGAAGAAAGAAATCCTAATAGGTTCAAAATGAAACTCAAATTGTGGGATATTATTTGTTAGATCTATTCGGATTAATTTTTTTTTGCTAACCGACAATTTAATTTTTTCACGGTTTATGATAGAGTTCTCAATTTCTCAAGTATTCTCAACGAGGTTACTACTACACTTATAGTAGTGTGGTAATATACAACAGAACTGAAAACATTAGATTCGAAATTTTGTGTTTCAAATAGTTATAAAGATACTTCATATACAGTGTCACACATAAAGTTCTCGACATATTGAAGTTTTTTTAATATTAGATATAATGGAAATTTGAATTCACAGTTGGTTTGCGCTTGAAGAATGAGTAAAAAACAGACCCTTTTTTGTTATGTGCTGTCATGTTCCTGATCAGTTTTTTTTTGAAATTCCGAGGAATGCCAAAAAAAAGGTGCTCAGTTTCCAATTTTATACCCTTGCTCAAAATTTGGGCTTCCTACTAAAGCGAATCTTTCGCTTTATCGATTCGAACAAAATGTGATTCATATTTCATAATTTTGATGATAACGAGACTTCAATTTCATATCTCGCCCAGAAAATACCCGCATTGACCTGTTACCAAAAAAAAATTCACCTACGGAAATTCGTTTTTGTTGTTGCAAAGTTCATTTAGTTTTTTCATTTCATATGATCCACATTCGTCTTGAATGAATATTGGTCACGGCATTTTATCACAAAATTTGGATTATTGGTGGACCACCAGTTACAATTTTGGGAACTAACTGTTACATTCTACGTAAAAGTTACCTCGTCTATCAATAAAATCCTGTAGGGAAATGCGATATCATTTTCTTTTTCACTTTGAAACCAAAATGAATATCCTACTCGAATATCGATCTGTATGATCTTTGGCTTACAGGGATGGACTTTATTTTTGTACAACATTCTTTTTACAGTTTCTCTGCCAACCCCTCTATCTCCACCAATACCTCTAATATTAGTTTTTCCGTTTTCAGCAACGCTAAAACAAACATTGAATTGTTTTTTTTCATTATACTTTATTTGATAATGTGGTTTCTTGAAATGATTGTCCTCAGAGTCAGTTGAGATTGTCCTTTCAACGGTACTGAAGTGAATATTTCTTTCTGGACACCGGTGATTTGAAATACAAGCAACATCTTGATATGGCACATCGAGAACGATTTCCACTTTGTCTTGTATGGATAATTGTTCATAAAACTCATCTGTGAATTATAAATGTACGAAAATATGTTCACAAAACAACTAGATTCATCAAACCCAATAATGACATTAACCAAAACTAATAATTTGTTTCAAAAGCCTACTGAGGAAAAATTTTATTTCGATTTGATCAGTAACTATTATTTTCTTAGCGACATGTTGCGTTTGTTTTGTAATATTTAAAATCACGAAATTTTATATCATGTTTAGTACGAATCGCTAGAACGAAAGTCTTTTGAATAGTTATGAAACTGTAGGTTATTGTTAAAGACACTGTATATGAGTTTATTATTCATTTTGACAGATAAGTTACTCGTTTTGAGACAATTCAATGAAGTAATATTTAAAACGGCATAAAAGAGGTTTATTACGTAAAAAAGTTTCAACAAGTATAATTTTTAGGATTAGTTTGTAATTGAATTATTGGTCAGAAAAATAAATAATCGAACTGAATAAAAATATATTAAAAGGAGTACCTACGGGTATGATAAGAATGAAGAGAAATACGTTTATTTGAAAATTGACATTCATACATTGAGAATTCGAATCAGTTCAACAATGAAGTGAAAAAACTTGATGAACTTTGCAACAAAAAAGACCAATTTCTGGATATGTACCTATTCATTTCTTTTTCTGGTAACAGGCCAATTCGTGTATTTTCTGGGCAAAATATGACACTGAAGTCTTGTATTCATTGAAATCACGAAATTTGAATGTTTCGTTTGAATCGATAAAGCGAAAGTTTTGAATATTTACAAAAATTGGAAAAAGTCGAAGTGACAGTAGGGAGTATGAAATTTTGTCATTTTTCCTAAAAATGAACTGACTTTTTGAGGATTCGAAACAAATTTCAATTTTGACTGGTTTAGAGTCGCATATTACGAAAGGAAAGAAGCTGTTTCTCAATAATTTCTCAAGCACAAACTAACTGCAAAGTAATTTTCTTCCGTATATCGCGAACTTCGTGTACGACACTGTATGTTAGAACAAAATTCAACATGTGAAACTCATAATAAACTGTTTCTTCAATAATACAAAACAAACTGAATGAGGTGATGAGAAAAATTGTGAATCTACTTGTTCTTCCGTTGCACCTAATTGCCTGCTTATGAAATGTACTTCAAAATAGATCGCAATATCCTGATACGAATACTTCTGCAATAACATTTTTAGAAAGATTGGAGCTCTTCAATGAAAGCTCAATCTTTGCACAGGTTTTGTTTTGAATACCCAAATAAAAATTCAGCTATGTGAATTTTGCTTGTCAATTTGATGTCTCTGATAATGTCTCGAGCAATCTGCCAGTCTTTGGTGATCTGATCATCATCCTCCCTATAGCATTTAGGAAGTCTCAATCGAGGTGATACCTTGAATGCTTCAAAGTATTACAATGCATGTAATACAATTTCGATGCACTTACTTTTTCAGCAGACCAAAAAAAGTGCACAAAATGGACTCTTCGCTTCCACGTCGATGAGAAGGCTCGATACATACTTCCTGAAAACGTTTTTCTCAATGAATTGAATCTCTCGCTATTCAAATCCAACTGATTTGCTACTTTCACACAGGCACGACTCTCAGAGCGCGTCAAGGATTTTTCTGTAGTACTTGTATTTTATCCTTGAGAAAATCATTATAATATTGAAGAAAACAATCAATTTGCACTTTATTTTATGATGTACCTTGAAACCTACACCTACATCTCTACCATTTCTGACTACTCGAATGAAAATATAATTTTTTGTATGTCAAACCTCAAAAAATATGTCATGTTTGTGCCATGTTTCAACAAAATAATATTGATAACTTGCACATGTTCAGATGGGATTGTGTGAATGATATTTTTCAAAATAACTTTCTGTTTCTTTTTATGATTTGTTGGAGGGGAGAAATAATTGATCAACACAGTTGCCTGGGTTATCAATGACAAATACGGAAATATTTGTCACAAATATTGATGCAGATTAGTTATATCTCTGAACAAATAGACGAAATTGGTCCAACGCGAATATGCACGTAAATTAGGTCATAAAAGTAATATTTCATTAACACTTATCAGGATTCGATTTGTTTACGTTCTATAAAATATATTCTGTATGAATATGAGGAAATGGCAGCATCTGATTACGTTTATTTTTGTAGGGAAATCGATAAGTGATTGATCCTGAAGAGTTCAACAACGTTCTGAATTTATGAAATTTTCTTTGCTTATTATAAAAATGTTGATTCTCATTCTTTGCAATGATGGATATTTATGCACTAGGAGTTCCACAATGATCTATAATGGGACCTACATTGTTTATCTCGAATAGTAATTATATGTCTATGACTTTATCTGATACTTCTACCACATTATATGCAGATGACTCCACTCTACGATTGAAAGCTTAAGATTATGAATCACTTCAAATAAAAATTCAGTCAACCAGTTATCTGCTTGGTCCTTTGACAGATCATTGTTACTGAACTCAAGTAAAACTAATTATACAGTATTTCATATCCATCTAAACCTACAAAGGTACCGACTCTGAATATCAATTCAAATAACAGTACAATTCATACAGTACCAGATAAAAAATTCCTAGGAGTAGTCTTGGATTCCACCCTATCTTTCAGATCTCACTGTATCGAAGCAAGTGAAAATTTGTACCCAAAGTGCTATCAATTGGAGAACTCAAAAAGTGCTCTTAGTGTGAACCATCTCCTTAAATTCTATCATGCCGAAATCCACTCCAGAATTTCTTTATTGCCTGAGGAAATATCCCAGGCGATATTTCCTGGAATTATCCGGAAGACCACCAAATAATTTTGGTTTGTACCTGTACAACTTTCTCCCATACAATCGAAAAAGTCCCCCAACTTATACATTTAAAAGACAACTAAAAAAAGTGTTCATAGATCTGTGTCCTCAGATAATCAATTCGAGAATTCCTAGAATTGATTCAGTTTTAATTTCATACCATTTGACTTACAGTTTGTCATAATCAGATTAATTTAGTTATATGCAATTTTTCGGCTATGATTTGAGTCTATTGACAGAAACGAAGCTACGTTTACCAATTATGATAAACCAGAGACAAATTCCAACATTGTAGTTAACAACACCAGAGCGATATTCTTAGACGTCTCCAAGGCGTTCGACAGAGTTTGAAACGACGGACTACTAGTCGAAATGATCAACTTTGGCTACTAGAATCTTCTCTAGCAGACCGGCGATGCCGCTGCAGGGTAGGACACGAACTCTCCACCATGCGACTTCTGGAAGCAGAAGTCCCACAAGGTGCAGTTCTTTCTCCACACCTTTTTTTGGTATACACAGCAGACGTGCCTAAGCCAGAGAACAAATTCAACAAGTTGGCACTCTACGTGACGACACAACTCTACTGGCGAGATCAACTAGCCACGGGTAAGTTACTAGGTACTTGCAACAGCAAGCTGACAGGTCAGAGGAATGGGTCAACCTTTGGAAAATCTGTATAAACCCTAACATGAGTCAAGCGACACTGTTCACCCGCTGGCTGGTACACCCAGAAAGAAACGTTATCTTCAACGGACAAGAGATTCCGTGAACCAACGAAGCAAAATACTTGGGAGTCACCCTCAAAAGGAGACTAACGTTCACGTCCCACATACGGCAGAGACTAGGGCTGGCAAGAGCCTATCGGCAAAACATATATCCTATCATAGGTCGCAAGTAGAACTGCTGCTAATCAAGACCGTTCTACTTCCAATCATTCTGTATGGCTCCACTGCCTGGGGCCATTGCGCAGCGACATGCAGACGCATTATCCAGACGTTTATGAACGCTTACTTGCGAACTGCCGTAAACACTCCAAGATATATGCCCAACAGATTCATCTACAGGGACCTGGACCTTAACACTTATACTACGTATACGCAAACATGAGAAAACACGCCACTTCAGCGCTGCGTGATCTACATGAAGCGTTCAACAGGGACGACCCCAGATTTCGCGAGAGGGATAAGCATATGAGGCCTACAAAGCAGAACTAACGACCACCTCCGGGAGTCGCTGTCAGGCGGGTCCAGTAAGTATAAACTTTTTTTCAAACAGATACACAATTACATTTTACATATACACACACACTTAGATCGCGATCAAACAAATACTAGTCTCGGTTCGGTAAGGGGACCCCCATGCAAACACAGCAGGGTCATGTACGCATAAAAATAACAGATAAAGAAATTACAAGCACCTAAAGGCTGACTTTCGACCGCAGTAGGTCAGATGTGAATCTTGCAGTGCCTAGCAGCGCAAGTTGAGGTCCACTCAGAAGTGAGTGATGGAGAACGGAATGGAATTTATTCTATACGAAAACAGTCTAGGGGAGATTCTATCTCAGGAAATTCAACCCGGGAGGGGGCATGGGGAACATTGTAGTTTCTGCGTTAGGAGCGAATCGAAAACCAATTCGAGCACTGCAACCGTTACCGCTTTATTTTCGTAGGCTGAATTTTGTATGTAGGTTCGTTTTATGTTGTAGACCAAATATTTCCAAATATTCCAACTAGGTCGCCAACCGCGGAGAAAAAAGGCGTATTCATCAAATAAAGTAACGTTTTCATTACTGTTTCTCCATACCGGTATAATTTCGGAGACTAAAATTTTATATGTAGGTTCGTTTTATATTGTAGACATGCAGTAAGAGATAATTTTCAAACTATCCAACTGGGGTGCCAGCCGCTGCGGAAAAGGGCACGTCCACATCGTTCATTCTTCGTCTCTGATATCTTCGAAGTACGGATTTTCGCAAAAAATACAAACGGCATCTTCTTCAAAGATTTCTACCTGTTGGTCATCTGAATCTTGATACTCCGGTTCAGGGACCGAATCTGAAGAAGAACGCCAGGATACCAACTTGCGTTTGTTCGCTTTTTCTTTAGCAAATGACTGTTTTTTGTTTCCTTTGGAAAGGTCCAATGTTTTTCCTGCCGACTTGGTTTTGAATCATTAATTTTTCTTTTGTAATTGTCTTCGAAATCATACGAAACTATAAAATTTGGGACGAGCATTCACCTCTAGATAACGGCAACGCGTAATACATCATCTCTAATACTTACATCTCGCAAACGAACACATCTATCGCGAAACAAAACTAGTTTTTGGTTTCGCGAGTTCCAGTGCAAGCTCCACCCACTCAGAGAGAGTAACTGGAAAATGTGGAAAAAGCTGTTTTTTCCATAATATTTCACCTTATTTTATGAAAATATCGATTTCTGAGTGTTAGGAAAATCTTTTTCAAGATTAGTAGTATTCGGTTGTTCTAAACAGGGAAAAAGTTGATTTTCCGAAAATGGCTTTTTCAGTTATTTAGATAGGGAATTCGAGCTTTCTTCTAAGAGACATCAGCAGCTAGCTTTTGACACTTCGATCGCGTTTCCAGCGTGATAGGTTCAAATTTAATTTAGATTTTGGTGTTAAATATTATTACAATTTTCAAAGGCAATTTTCAGTAAAAAGAACTGAGAATATCAAAAAGTTTTATCAGACTTTATGATTCAAGGAGACGAGTTTTACTCGAAAATGAGGAAAACGAAAATTAAGATTTTCGAAATCTCCGAAGATTCTCGAGTATGCCCGAACTTTGTTTACCAAAAGCTGCACACCAGGGGAACCACAGCTCACGATTTAGCGACAAAGGATTGGTTGAGAAAAATCGTAGGTC
>WOGR01011104.1:0-10679 GCA_015342045.1 Leptinotarsa lineolata | reverse complement strand
CCTAAACCCGGGCCAGTCCGTGCTCTTATAGTCGAACTTTTACTTTTTAGTATTTGGTCTCGCTCTGTTCAGACCAAAGAGCATTGGACAGTGTTCAGAGCTGAGTTCGTCCACGGTGGTCAATTCGCTTAGATCTTGGACATTCTTGTTCAATACGAGAAAAATGTGGAACGCTTCAAGATTTTGCGTGTCATCCTTGTGCAGAGGCCATGCTGATCTTTTCTGTATCGTTCCAATTTTAGTATATGTACCGACGAAGCGGTGAACTGGAAGTCGGAGAATGAAAGGAGTCTATAACTTTCAGTAGCCAAAGAAGAGTACTGGGAGGATCCAAAAAACACTTCATTATGCAATTTTCACTGAACAATTCAAAAATACATAAACAAATTCAAGAAGAATTCGGAATCCAATACCTGACAGCGTTGTTTCGGCCCATCTTAGGTCCCATCAGAGGTGCTGAGTTGAACTATAGTCATCTATGAGATCGATATAGGAGTCAATCCAGGAATATCAAAAATGAACGAGGTTCTTCAAGGTGATCAGTTCAAAGACAAACTTCAACATCGATCATCGAAGGAGAGTCGTCCTATGCTTTCCACCACAGCTTGCACTTCAACTTAAATAGTTGAAACCAGAAATCAAGTGGAATGCTCTGCTTCGTGCTAAGATATCGTGTGTGAGGTTAAGTGAGGTTATTTTCATTCAAACCCAAACATTCGTGTGTCTCTTCGTCTTCAATTTTTCTAGTTTTCTGACATTCTGCTGCTTGTTGATAATCACCAACATGAAATTAAGTATATTGAATGAAAATCCTTCGAGTCTACGGCACTGAACTCACTAAACTCAGAAGCAGGGATCTGGATTCCGGTCAACTGAAAATGGTATTCACCGATAGACATCTATTTCTTCCAGAATATTTTAAACGTCAACATGCATCATGTTCTAACTGTAGAGTCGAATATCACAAAAATCCCGATGCCAAAGTATAAAAGCTTCATATAGAAAGGGTATCAAGAGCTCGTTCTCGGTCGATAACGTAGGTGTTTATTAAGCCTCGCTATCTCACCGGAAGTGTCGTTTCATGTGGAATAACAAAAACAGGGAGTGATAGCGGTGAAAGTTTGAAGTGCCATTATAGACTGGTCATTCCGTTCGCCCTGATTTCCAGAAGGAGTGTGAAGAAATATAATTGCTTTCTTGCCTACATCGCCAGGATCGAGGATTTCCTGTGAATATCGAAGTCATTAGTGGAAATTCTCAGCCGTATTGATGCAAATATTCATTGAGAGTCGAGTGAAGAAAGAGATTTCAAACGGTCAAACTGAACTAAAACTGATCAATAAAGTAATATAGAAAGTATGTAACAACGTTTTGTTTCAATTCAGTGAATTTAATATCCATAATAATAATAATAGTGGTTCAACAAATGTTCGAAGATTGAAATGATTACTGATATCATTATCTTTCAATCTTATAGTACGTGGGCATACTTGAAGACTGGCTCAAAATTAAATTATCTACAACTCACCTACACAGTAGGTTTATGGACTGACACCTATCAGAAAACAACTACTTCCCTGGCTTATACCACGAAAATCGTTGGATTATATCCGACAGATGTCAGTGCGGAATTCTTCACAGGAGTAATTCCTGCATATGCTGTTGGCAATACAACTTCCAGAATTGATTTTTAATTATTGAAACACACATGCAAACTGGTTTTGGGCTAATTGGAAACTCATCAGTCGATAGTTTGATCTGGCCTGATTGGCCTAACTGACCTAAACAAATTTTTCATTTAGATAATTTGTTTCAGAGACAATCTTCAAGTAGGCCCATGTACTATAAGAATGAAAGTTTTGTAAACTCCCAAGTGAAAATCTCACATTGAAGTCTAGTCTATTATAATGAATTTCAATCAAGTATCGATCAATTCTATTATATTAATAACACTAATTGAGTTGAAAAATATATATAACCCCTTCAATTTAAAATAATTAAACAGTAATGAATTACACACATTACCTTTCTTTTCGACTCATTGTGTATATTGGTACATACCATGTGGAAATACGTTCGGTAGTTTTTGTGTCTATCACGTTTAGACATACAGACAGACAGACAAGGCAGAATACTCTATTTATCAAATTTATCGATATACAATAAGTTATACATATACCATATATTTCACAAATTTGAGTTGAAAGTTCTCATGTTCTACAATATTGCTCAATCATCTAAGGAATATTGATATTTGGGATGATATTGATATTTGATACGATATTTTTCGAGCAATGAAAGTCCGAACCTCATCTTAAATTGTCAAATACTTTCAGACGAAAAATAGTTAGTGGACTACTAACATTAAGCCATACAAACAATAATATTCAAGCCTTCTCCAAACTGAAAACAAAGTAGGCACAGGTATAACATCCAATCACCCAAAGAAAACTCCTTCGTATCGAATTTCATAAGGAATCGATCATCTTCCACCGCGCCAGCGGTAAATTTCACTTTCTTTTTTCTCATCCTTTAACAACAGCCAGTTCCGTGAAAAACTATATCTGGCATTGATGTGTGTACTTTCCAGATCTTCATAAATTGACTCGGAATAAATGGTGAAATATTATCCAGCGCAACATATTTACGAGCTCATTTTTCACCGGTATATGAGAATAGAGAGTAATCAATATGGATTTTCGAACAGGAAAAGCTAGATTATGACAAATGTTAAAGAGGAAGTCCGTTCCGTTTTCAACTGAATCTAATGTATTACTGCAGGATCTTCTAATAAATCGTGGTATATCAGATAACGCGTTTTATTACAATGCCAGTCATTGATGATGTAATTTCAAATATGACACTGTTTCCAGTTCGTTCTTGGAAAGTTTCGTGTCAAGTAGCAATCGCGAAGTGAATTGCCCACTTAGCATTTTTAGAGTCTATCGTTGGATCTTATGAAGCTCAGATGAGTTTTATAGGCTTTATTTATTTCCTTCCCAACTTGACGTATCGATAAATATCTATAAAAACGAAAACTTTTCTTATAAACCACATTATTTAGTAAATCGTGATTTTTATTTCTTGTGAAAATGAAGGAAACATTTTATTATATAGCCATCGATACAGACACTCAGAAAAATATATTGATTTACATTCAGTTCTGCCAGTTTAGCCAAAGTAAAACAATTCTGTTCAATTTCGAACCAACTATGGAAAAAACTATCCATTGGCAATGCATTACGTCACATAAAGTGAATTGGTGACTTTAACATCAAATTTGCTCATGCCCTTCTGCATAAAGAAGTTATAGTGTGCCTAGATTCTAGTCTTGGAGTAAAGATTTCAATTTCTTATAGTAGTGCAGAATAGACTATCTTTTCATCCAATAACCGCATCAGTATTTTGCAGACTTTTTGACCTATTTTACAAGAAAGAGGTCTTTTCTAATTGTTGGAAGATTGCTCAGGTTCAGCCTATTCCCAGAAAGGACCAGAAAAATCTTCCAAATGGCTAGATACCAGTCTCTTTGCTTTCAGTTATATCAAAAAGCATGCAGAAAGCCGTAAACCACAATATCCTCAACAAATTGAGCGATCATCAATATGGCTTTCGAAAACAAAAATCATGAATGAATCAGAAACTGTTACTATGCTACATAAATTCCATGATTTGACAAGGTTGATTAATTGTATTGTTTCTATTGGTCACTCCAACAAGAAAAGGGACTAGGTCCGTGACGTTACGGGCCAAGAAAACTCAATTTCTATAGTAAATTACGGAAAAACAACGGTATTCAGAAAGCTGAAACAAAGTGCACTATTTTTTAATTTGAAATTACTATCAAATGAATCATAAATTAAAAATCTCGTCGATCCTCTAACGTAGGAATGGACAAGTACTAGTTGTGGCAGCTGACAGCTTCTCCTTCCTTGCTATCTTCTAACCAGAGTCTGTACCACCATCACCATCTTTCTCGAGACCTTCGTACCGTACCTTCGTACTACAGAACCCGAAGGCACGGTGTCACGGTCTACTAGAGTCTTGATGATTCCTCTTTCAGTCGATTGATGGTGATTGGATTCGTGGTTCAGATAGTGTCCCATGTGGGTGGGTTTCCGGTATACAGATGTTCTCCACTTAGTGTTGATCATCTCGACTAATGAGAATGGCAATTCGTTATCGACTTCCTCCACAATGGAGATTCAAGCTATTTATTCTAAGTTTTATCTGTTCTCACATAAAACTCTAATCTCATCAGAATCATACTAGTAAAATTCATGATGATCACATGGCTACTCACTGTACCTATCTTTTAACAAAATGGGTCTGTATGACGGAAAGCTCAGCTGTAGACAATGCAATAAAAGAAGAGAGGAGCTGGTCATTTGTGTGACAATCCATTACATAAATTGCAAACAATTCTTGATGAACTTTGTTGAATAATTTTCGAACATTGACGAATTCCTCCGGAGAAGTGAACAAACACTGTTTCATGAAACAATACATCAATTTATGGTGCCTAACGAATATAATTTCAATCTCTAATCTGAATAACAAACGAGTCGATTGCGGCCTCGCCTAAAATACAATTCAGCGGACATTCTAACCCTTCCATTTAATTTCAACGACCTTCAGTTGACCTGACCATGTCACTCACTTCCTGAGGGTATTTAGAAAATCGTAAAGTAATTCGACCAGCGGAGAAAAATATGAAAATATATATAAAAATAACACTTTGGTAGACTCTGCGGACCTTTATGCAGAAAACGGGAAAGGGCTTTTGTGTTTCTGGCATTTTAAATTAATGGGGCTGATGTCGTCTGGAGTTTTTTCTATCAGAAGTTTCTTAACAAACCCGCTTTAATTGGTTTTAGGAAGTTGTTATTTCGTTTTGTCCTCCGGAGAATAATTGCTGCGGAACACTGAAATACCCAGGAGCTGGTTTGAGAAATATTAAAATATTTTATATGCAGATCACTGATGACTGCAAAGTTTTGTTGAAGACGTTTGGAAATCATGCTGAGTGAAAATGAATTCTAACAAATAACATTTTCATCTCTGGGAACGAAGCACAAGCACTACAAAAAAATTCTAAAGGCACTCTGAGAGCGGTGTCTGTGCGAAAGAAGCAATTCACGTTGGTTTTGAATAGCTGGAGATCGAATTCAGTCGGAACAACGTTATCAGGAAGTGAACATGGTTTTTTTAATGAGAGAGTTCTCCAACAGTAAAGTTCGAGGTATAATGAGTTGAACATTATAGTTACAGCAAAAAAAATAAACGAAAATTATTGAAAGATGAATTGTCTTACAGATTGTTGTGATCACTGTTTATCGAATATGATCTTCCTAATTACATTTTTGAACGATAAACAAGGTTGTGCTATTATATATTCATGATATATATTGAAAGTGGTAGCAGCCTGATACGTGAATGATTTATTATAAAAAACAGTGAAATGTTTGAGTATGGTAAGGGTGGTAACTGTCCTAAGGTATCTGTTATGAACTTGATGACGTGGAGTGAGCTTTTTCATTAAATCTTCTGGTATTTTATTGAAAAATAATTTGAAAAGGAAATAAACTTGATGCAACTCTCGTCTATTATGCATTTTCAGCCATCCGATGTCATTAATATGAGGTGTCACATTCTCCCTATATTTGATATTACAGATGAACCGAGTACACGCGTTTTGGACTCTCTGTATTCTAGAGCGGGCTAGATAATCAAGACATGGGCCATAAACAATATCACAATAGTTAAATATCGATAATATAAGTGAATCACATAATGTGATTTTAATTTTTTTATTAAGGTAATGCCTATTGGAATATAATTTCCTCAGTATTGAATAAGAGTGTCCTATAAGATTACTCACATGTTTTATAAATTTGAAATTGTGATCAATTATCAAACCTAAAATTTTCATCGAATCACTATATATCACCAACTGATCATCAACTTGTAAAGATATATCGTCTATGGCTCTCTGACGATCTTCATCACTTCCAAATATTATGGCTGTTGATTTAGTAGGATTGATAGTGAGTGAATGATCCTTAATTATTTCAATTAATTTTTCTATATCTTCATTCAAATAACTTTGTTGGTTCATAATATTCTCGATTCTATACCGATAATTTATACCGGGTGATTCTCTAAGGTGGCTCACCTCTATAACTTTTTTAATATTGGAGATAAAAAAACGAAATTGGGAGATTGTGTATTATAGTTCAATATACATATTTTGACATATTTACTTGCTTTGTTTCACATCCGGTTTACAGGAAATGACCTTCTCTTTCGATTTTTGAATAGGACATCCTATATATTCGTACTTATTTCGATTGACAATTCTTCACTTGTCAACATTTAACAAATAAACTCATTTTTATTTCAATTTTTATTTATTTATCAAGAATGCCATGGATAGTGTAAATCGTTTCATTCTTGATCAAGTAACATGGGAAAACTACGACTGTGAGACTTAGGATTTCACAGTTGTTTAATGGATTATTTCACAGTTGCAAATATGGATTATTTTAGTTAACTTGATTTTTTTAAATGGAAAGGGGGTGGCTCGTCGGCTTTTTCTGAAAGATTATTTTCTTACGAATAATTTGATGCCACATCGTTTCACTTCATTACCTATATTTTTCTGAATAATTGCAAGAAACGATCAAACCTAATAACAAGTAATACGTATACTTACGCACTAAGTCCTGTTATTCTAGTTATCCGTGACAAACAATTGGAGCTGTTGCTAAGACTACCTAAACAAATAAGCTAATGAATATGCTGTCATTTTTTAAAATTTATCTGTTGTGTAGTTTATAATTAGATATGGAAAATTATACTAGAACCGAGAAAATTGATATATTGCTAATTTACTGCGAAACAAAAAAGAATGCAATTGATGCAGCTCGAATTTATGCTAAGAGGTTCTCTAATCATCGCCATCCCACTCAGCATTATTTTCCAAAAATGGAAAGAGAAATGCAAAATGAACCAGAAGAGAATTCCAATAACTATATCGTCAGTAAAGAAAAAGAAGTAAACGTGTTTGGCATCAATTCGCCAAATTGTTTCTGAGTGTGATATAAGTTATTCGTCCGTTTGGAGACCTCTTCACAAATATAATTATTGATCATTCAAGTACCAACTACACCAACATCTTTACGATAACGATCACAACTGAAGATTGACTCAATGCAACTGGTTTTTGACTAAATAGAGTGAAGATGATATCTAGAGTTCCTTAGACATCAAATTAATTTCAAAGATTTGCCACTGGCTAACCACCAGATCTTACTCCGCTAGATTTTTTATCTGGCGAACAATTGAGAATCAGGTTCACAATACAACATCAATCACTCATGAAGAACTAGAGCATGAAGTACGGGTGGCATTCCAGAAAATCACTGAGGAGTAGCTAATCAATGTGATGCGCTCGACAATTGAAAAAGTTGAACATTGCCATGATCAATGAGAAGACCATTTTGAAAATTCATAACCTTGATGGACTAATATGCGACTTTCTTGCAATTATTCAGGAAAATAGAGAAAATTAAGTGAAAGTGTGTGGCATCAAATCATTCGTATATATTATAGTACCTATGAAAAGTTTACACATCATTACATTTGATGTATTTGTTTATTTTTTCACCTTTATATTATTTATATATTTCGCGAAATTTCAGGTACAGAAGTTTTATTGTGGTTATAATTGAAGTATGCCTACATGTTGTTCTGAAGTTTTTGCTACCTTCCGATCGGGTGTTGCGCACTTTTTATACCCATCTCCGGCAGAACAACTTCATCAGGTTGGCAACACTGGCGGGCATAGGACAGCAGAGGAGATGCCAGAAGAAACTGCAAAATTTCCAAATTTACCAAACTTACAAAATTCACTGGGCTTCAGTTCCCGTAGAAGTTCTGCTACAGTGATAGTGGACTCTGAAGCAAATATAACCACGTTTAAAAGGCGTGGGGGTTGGAGATCATCAACAATAGCCGAAGGTTATTTCGATAACTGTATAGTCGCGAAAACAAATGTTGTTGAAAAACTTTTTCTGCAACTGAAACAACAGAATACCGTCGGTTGTAGCGATACTTCACTAATGAAAAGATATTTATACCATGTTCACAAAAAGCAAAACGGATTATCAAACCATTAAAGTAATTTTGGAACATTGTTTGCATTGTTACTATAAATATCCACAACAATCATTATTATTATAGAATTTCTTCTACTTTCATTTTTGTTGTGGTCTGTTTTGATGCAATTATCAATGTTAGAGTTAAAATTATAATGAAATTCTGCATGTTGTCAGAAGTATCGGCCTGTGATTATATTTTTCACGAAAATGTACTCACAGTAACTTTTCATTCTGTCAAATCAGAACAAAAATGGAAAAGGAAGTACAAAAATTTGCACCCAGCTCAAAATTGGTAGGATTATTCAGAACACTATCATCATAAACAATCATTTTCAATGCCTAGGCGTGAAGAATGTTATCAATAACGTATTCAAAAAACACTTTATCGTGAGATTTTCACTAAACTGTTGTACGAAAACACAACACGTGTTTCGCCATGCAATGGCTTCTTTAGGCGTGTCTTCACTAACTAATGCCTAGACATTGGAATGTCACTTCTATGATTGAAAAATTCCACCAAAATTGACGATAAATGCTAATCGAAAAATAACTCTATTTTGTCTTTGCTATTATCTCGATGTATATAATCCATCCTCGTGTCATAGCTAATAGAGAAATGGTTATGGCGTGACTCACTGTACTTTATATTTCAAAGTGTGCTGTGTATCAAGGTTAGCATGCCAACTGGATTCTAGCTACGCAACGCAAGGGTAGCAGCTTCGATCGAAGAGACTGTAGAGGATAATAATTAAAGTTTTATGGGCTCTTCGGATTATCCGAAGGAAGAGTTAATTATGCAGAAAGAGGCTATATAAATAAATTATTGGAAAGCGTTCGAATTTTCGGGAAATAAAGTAGTTGTTTCCGAATTGAACCATCAATTACAACGAGTTTGTTTGCTCAATTTTCCGGAATTGGAGAGGGACTTCCAACGAAAATTGGGAAAACCAACATCGAGTAATAATTCCTGGTGTTGGTTCAGGAAAATGAATGTTGAACTTCATTCAAGACTGTTTTCTATCATCCTCCAATTCAAATGAAAGAAGCCTTTGCTGAACATCGAAATTATACAGGTATATTCACCACCACCGACAATCTGGTTCAATCAGGCAAGACTCAGTCCCATTTTTTATATTTATTTTTACACTTTCCATTAAATTTTCAACACTGTTTTTTTTTTGTTTTACTGGTAGTCTGGAAGTGTTTCGTATCCCTGTATAGCAACGTTGATCTACAGTGACGAGTGTTGAAAAGGGTGCCATATTTCTTTACATAACTGTAGATGGCGCCCATTTAAGGATTTGGTTTTGGTAACCCTTTTCAGCACCCCGTATTGAGCTTCTATAAAGAATAGAAGACCTAAACCACGCTCTTACCTCCGCAACACCCGCTGCTAGTCGTGGCACCTGTATCGTTATCTCGCTCTGAATTCAAAAAGAGTAAGGTAACGTTACAGGACAATGGTTGGATACCGATGAGCCACCCAGACATCCAAAGGTAAAAACCTGGTTACTGTATAGTGGTCTGAATCCTATTGTGAGGAAATCGACGAAATGTACTAAAAATTGCGTCAGCAGCAGACGGTCTGTTCAGCATAATAGGTTTAATCCCGCTGCACAAAAACGCTCGTCCGAAAATTGAATGAATTGTGCGTCGAAGTTTGACTTCACCCACCATACTCTCCAGACCTCTCGCCAACTGACTACCATCTTTTCAAGAACCTCGATAACTTCCTCACCGGTAGAACCTTCGCCAATCAGGACCAGGCAAAAACGGCCATCGTCGACTCCATCGAATCCCGAATACACAATTTTAATGCTGTAGAAATCAACCGATTTGTGTTACATTGGCAAAAATTCATTGATTTAAATGCCGCGTATTTCTTTCAAATTGAATGAGTATTCAATGAGATATTACAGTTTAAATTAGATTCATAAAAACGGACGAAACTTTTGAAACAACCTTATACCAGGCCAAGTTCATTTCGACAGAGGAAATTCAATATAGTCACGTATCGAAATAGAATCAATGTTTTATATCCAGATTCTTCGCAGACTGTCAATTACATTGCAGCTGTGCACTTCCTTCGTAAAATCGAATCGAATTGCTGGCCCTGATCACGTACTTTGGCGATATTAGAGCTGGAAATTTCTATTTTCATATCGAGAAGTGGATTGAGATATGTTTGCAGCACCAGGTGTGGAAGTAATTTCTTAGTATTTATTAAAGCATTGGCAGGCAAAAGGAATCCGTTTTTCGTGAGGTTGTATTCGCCTAGACTTCTATGACCTATTTCACCACAAAATTCTTAGGGCTGTTCTAACAAAATGTGAATTCAAATATGATAATTATTATTATCAATAACAATAATAATAATAACTGATACCTCTCTGGCGACTCGCTTTACCATAACATCTGGTCGAGCCAGAGTCCAAACAGGGTGGGTCACTTTCAGAAGGGGTGTATTTCAGGGCGATTCCCTCAGTCCCCTTCTCTTCTGCATCTCACTATTGCCAT
>WOGR01011103.1:0-10679 GCA_015342045.1 Leptinotarsa lineolata | reverse complement strand
AAGCCAGAGACAATTGACGCTTTAAAAGACAATATTCGTGAAGCCATTGGTGAAATACAGCTGCACACAATCGATAATGTGCTTAAAAACTGGACCGTTCGTGTAGCCTACTGCATGGCCAGCCGAGTCAGCCATTTGAATGAAATTATTTTCCATTATTAACCGGAAGGATTGTACTTCCAAATAAAAAAAGAAATTTGAGAAAATATTCAGTAGTTTTTTTATAGCATTTAAAAAAAAAATTATTTGGCGGACCCTATAGTTACCCTTATCTATTTCTTGCTTCCAGTTTGATATTGTCAATTGTAAGGCGGTTTTGCACGAATGCTGTTGTCTAAAACCTGACTGATTACTGATTAAAAATTGATTTTCTTCAGAGTATTTTGATAATTGGTGCTTTACAATGATTTCTAGGATTTTTTCGATGCTTGGCAACGTGTTTATTCCTCTTAAATCTGTTACTTCAAATGTGTTGTTAATTTTAGGGTATCACAGTGCTCATTTTTAGATTCTAAGGAAAGTTAGTTACCATATGTAAGTGAAGAATTGATGAGATTGAGAAATGCATATCCTATTGTATAAAATGTTTATTTGAAAAATGTTTCGTTTTTATGAATTTTACTCTGCACAGTATATTCCAGCTTTTGTTCCTTGTTTCAGGTTATTCGACTGAGAATGTTCTTGAGATGACTATTTACAATATACTTTTCACATTTTGTGGCTTTAACTCTGAAATTTGCATAAAAAATGTACTCTAGGTCCATGAATTTATTCAATGTTCTCATATTATATTTATATTTTGGTCGATTTTGTAAGGCTCTGAGAATTTTATAATCTAAACTAACCTGTTTTTACAAGATTTGCGGATATCGCAATGCCGCTCTTGATATGGTTCCCAATGTTCCTGTTATTCCCAAACAAGCCTTGCTAGTTTGTTACTACGGGTCTTCCAACAGGGACTTTCGAACTTTGACAATTGATAATGGCCATCTTGTTGAAACTACATCTGTCAAATTAGTCGTCACTCATTCAGTCTTTTTTGCCAAATCACCATGGATGGATATAGTATTCAACAACACGTGTAAATAATGAGATTGTTTTACCAAAATTGGTGTTCTGTTCGGGCAACGAATCGCGCGCTTCGCCGATTTTACAGTTGCATAATCGTCCTTTTCCCAATGTGGTGGATAAATTTGAGTCCACTAGTTCAGTAAACGATCGATCAACACCCGTACGTCGACGAAACGAAAGATATGTCGAAAACATCGCCGCTGTCTTTTAAAGTGTGCAGGAGAATCCGAGGCAGTCGATTTCGCGTCGCTCACAAGAACTCGGCCTTTCACAGACCACAAATTGGCGAATTTTGCGTCGACGATTATCAACTTCTTTTGGACTGAATTGGATGATCTGGACACCAACGGCATGTGGTTTCAACAGGAAGGAGCTAACGTGCCACAAAGCTCATGCCACGTTGGATATTCTGCACGAGCGATTCGAGGGCATGGTCATTTTATGTGAACTGGCCACCAAGATCGTACGATTTGATCCCGTTAGATTTTTTTTTCTGGGGTCTTCTTGAGTTATAGGTGTATGCGAATAAGCCACTTACCACAGCGGTCCTCAAAGCCAACATAACCCATTTGTTTGAAGATGAATGACAATGTTTCGTGGTGAATTTGATCAGTTTGGACTTCCGTTGTCTAATATTGTATAAAATGATTTGAAATCCCTGAAATAAAGAATACAATTGAAAATTAAAAAATTGCTAAAAATGGCAAATATATTAAGCAAAAAAACCTGAAAAGAATTCACAGTGAAATAAAATACGAGTGAAAAAAAATTGAATGAATAAAATAAAAATAAATTAATATAATCAAAAGTTAAGTGATTTCAAACCACGGTACTTCACGACGTTTCAATTGTTAGTATCTACAATCGTCTTCGGGTGATGACTGTCATCACCCGACTCAGCCCTTTCAAACCACGTCATTTTTTTATTTATTAGCGCTAACGCGCACTATAGTCAGTCTGACACACTTTTTCTCTGATGATAGAATTTCTCCTAAAAGAACTTCCGTGACAACCGGAAAATCTATCTCTGAGTTTATTTTATAAGCCACGTTCTGCCACCAGTTCAGACTCAGAGTATATTAGTAAATATATAGTTACTAGGAGACCCATTTCAGGAATACAGGAAACCCATTTACTGATTCATTTTCTGAAGAATAGCTGTAAATGATCTAAGCAACCTTCAATTGATTAATATTCGTTTTCTCCTTTATTTGTGGAAGTTTACCATTTCCATGTACCCTTGAGGAAGTAGAAAGTCGAAAGAAGTTCTATCTACAATGAAATTATTCATTCATATCACATTCAAAAATGTCAACTCTCAATTATTCACCTCATTCAATTCTCTTTATTTAATCCATTCAGATCAGAGCAACGAATATGAACTTCAATTGAAAGAGGTATATTTTCAGGAGAGACTAAGTTTTGGGAAAGGAAGGTTTTGGCTTTCTACTTCCCCATATTTATACAAAAAATGTGGGAATCTTCCAAAAAAAAGAAAAAAGCAATGATTTCAAAAAAGTAACTATAATTAACTATTTCAACCTATTGTTTGGGTGTCTCTCAAAACAATCGAACGACTAATCGAATATCAGAATAGAAGATGGAAACTGAAAAATACTGTTCGGTCCCTATTTTACACGATAATTTGAATTGGAATGAGAACTTTATTTAATTTAATTAACATTCTTCAAAATACTATAGAAAATCCTTATCTAAGTTGAGTTGAATTTTCAGGTTTTTCCTTCGTACCAATATTTCTCAGCGAACTGGTAAATCTCTATATGACCTTAGGAAACATTACTAAAATGGCTTCAGCTTCCTTTCTTCTTCTCACCCACGTCTTAGAACTTCTGAAGTATAGTTACCTACATATTTACAGCGAGAGAATAATTATTCTAGAATCCAAAGCCGATAGAGATGAATTTCAACCGAAAACACAAGTTCAGCTATCGATTCTAAAAAATTTCATTACAAAATCGAAAGTTATAACGATATTGTTCTGGTTCGCATGTATTGCTACGTGTTCATTTTGGGGTATAAGCCCTTTCGTCGAAGGTGATATCAGTCTGCCTTTACCCGGCTGGTTTCCTTTCAACATGAATTCCTCTATCTATTTTGGTTTTGTTTTTACATACCAAGTCTCAGCTGTGGCTATGCATGGTGTCCTGAATATCGGAATGGATACTTTAATTGCAGGTGAGTCCTTCATGATTCTTGATGTAATTCGCACATTTAGTTTCAGCACTAAAAAATTCTGTAGAATCGACTGTTATTTTGAATTCACTGCTACTCCATATCGTCGATTTGGAATTTTTGAAGTCGATAAATCTCTCGAAAGACCCCTTTACAAACTCTTGAAAAACTCTATGATCTTCAGTAGAAGATGCTTCCTGATTTTCTATAACTGAAGACTATTAGGAAGAACATTTCATATATAATTATATAAATGTTGTCGACCTTTACAAAATATAAATACTCACCAACTCCCAACAACACAGAACACTATATTTTCACAAACAGCAAGCTTAATTGATAACACGACCATCACCACGGTAGTATTTGGTCACAGCACAGGCATCAATCAGCAATGTCACTTCGCTTGGCGGGAGAAGTTCGCGCATATCCGTCGCGTTAATGAGTCCGCCATTTTGGGAAGTGCCAGACTTTCACATTCTGCTTTTGGCTTTGCTCTTGTTAGGACGTAAATGGAACTCTTGATACATTCGTTAACTCAAGGATGTCCAAAAATGAATTTGTTTATTTTATTTCCTCCTTGGAAGTAAACTTCCAAAGGAGAAACAAATGTCATTGTAGGATTTGCATCACTGTTCGAACAATTTAATTATAACCATCTATGTGAAAATTTCCCAATATCTCACCTGTTTAAGTTATATGGTACAGTGAGATTATTTTATGCATTAAAATATATGAATAGGAATTTCAAATATCAGAAAAATATTGCCAAAGAAAGAAGAAAAAATAAAATATTGGAGACACGAATAAATATTTCAAAATGAACAATTTGTATTTCTAGTATTTTCCTTATATTGTAACTGGGTAACTGGTGATTATATAATAATCACCAGTTACCCTGGAAACCTAGAAGGTTCCTAAGTGGGTCAACTACATGATATTAACAACATTTCAGGAGGGTAAAAAACGTTCTGTGAACGTATTACTAGAAAAGAATAACAAGATTGAAGTAACAAAAGTAAGTTGATGTTTGGATAGAACTTACATATGTATATGAAAAAAAAATACCAAAAGTTGATTGCTGGACAATTTCTCCTTCATATTCCATTTGATTGAACCATTGTATTCCTACTGGTGAATTTGGAAATATAATTCGGCTGTTTTGACATTTTTTGAAAAAATCATGTACTCAGATAGAATGTCTGCACAAGAATTATTATATCAATTGAATTTGGGTCCATTCCGTAAGGTATATCAAAATTATATGAGCATTTTGGATATAAAAAAGTTTGAGTGCGAAGAGTGCGAACCTGTCCAAAACCATTTAGCGAGTCCTACCCTCTTTTCGGCACCTCCCAAAATGGCATCTAGATACTTTTCCAGATCAAAGGCGGCATGGCCAAGTGACCATGCTGATTGTTACTTATGCTGTGATTCGGTTGATACGAATACGCGATCGCTAGGTATCGTCTCCTCTCTCGACCGATGCTCTATCAGAACTGCCCTTATTACCCTGAAACTCTCTACCTTCCAAGTACTTGTAAGGATATTCAAAGGAACACACTCTTACGTCTATAGTACAGCCCTGCTTCAAAGCTAACGAAAACGTTCCATAGTGAGTTGTGCATTAATAGTGTTTTTTAGAGAAACTTCGCGAATCAAATCAAATTTTGCGAAATGTATGAGTGTCAATAGCGTGGGAAAACCCCCTGATGTGAATTGGACCCCAACATTCAGAGATATAACACTAGACGACGATGCCATGTTATTGGACACCCCGATAGGTAACCAAAAAATAATAGAAAAACCAAAAGTAGTGAACCCTAACGTAAGTAGAGTATCATCAAGATTACAAAAATTTTTAGAAAATTTCGGTGAGCAATTATTAGCGGATTCGGAGACACTAGATAATATTGATGGAATTCAGAGCATAGGTCAAAAACGCTAACAACCAACGATAAGGGACAAAATAAAGAGATACAAAATTTACGCTATGGTCCGTATCAAGTATATATAGAGAGTGTGGATGAATCGCATATCAATCCTATGAAAATAGGCGAAATTGTTCTGAATACTTGGCCTCTGTTAGATAAAAAAATTGAAAATATTGATATAGTTGGTAGAAGTCGAGTACGAATAAACTTCAAAGACTTCAATAGCGCAAATTATCTATTACAAGCGAATGAATCTAAAGGGTTCAAAGAAAAAAAATCGTACTTACCAAAATTCTTGATTTATAGATAGGGAATTATTAAGGGAATATCTCTAGATTACACAGAGGAGAAAATCAAAAGTAAAATCAAACCCTCAGATCATTACGAAAGTCTTGAAGTAAAAAATGTCAAACGATTCAATCGAAAGGTGATAGACAAAAATGAAAAAGTAAATCACGTACCTACTCAAACCCTCTTGGTAACATCCAAAACTCAAAAGCTTCCCATAGAAATTCAGACTGATAAAGTATTGACAACCGTCTACCAGTACGTCCAAACGGTTTTACTTTGATATAATTGTTATCGTTAGCGAAAAATTCACAAAATTAAAGATGGAAGTGAATGCGGGACCATCAAGACAACTTTTTCAAAATTGGTCAAAACGATCTAGGTATTCATTATCACAACTTGATACTCAAATGGCTGACAAAGAAATAATTTCACCAATTGAAACACCAACAAGAGTTGGAGGAATTATAAACAAACCGCAGTAAAAAAATAATGTACGTGATATAAGTACCATAAGAAATTATATAGAAAAGGATTCAGTGAAATGTGTGTTGGAATTGGTTAGTTCAATAATGAAAACAATGAAGGAGAAAAATTATTTCGCTGTTGATGAAGCAGATGTTTTGAGAATGATGAAATGATAAAAATGGAATAAATAATACAAATATTAAACATTCCATAACTTAAAGAAAGAATTCAATTTTTGTCAATGGAATTGTCGTTCAGCAGTAGCGAATAAAAACAATTTAGAACATCTTCTTAATCAAAATGATATTTCTTTTGCACTACTGTCGGAAACATGGTTCAAACCAAATATATGTTATAATTTTTCTGGCTATAAAGTAGTTTGATTAGATCGAGATGATGTTAGATCAGAGGTAGCTATTTTGGTTATAGCAAATATTCATTATGAACAAATACCAACCAATATTACAACATTTCTTGTCGTGTGTGTGACAGTTCAATTGGGCAATATCGGTAGCATAACTATAGTGTCACTATATGTTGAACCTAAAACTTTGATCTCAAAACAAGAATGGATTCAGTTTTTCAATAAAATACCAAAACCATGTCTGATAGGAGGGGGTTTTAATTCACACCATACAGCTTTCGGCAATGAAGTTAATGACTCATTCAGAAAAATCTTTTGGAACCCCTACAAGAAACAAACTTAATATACCTGAACAACGGACAACCAGCCTTAGTGTCATGTCTGAACCAGAGAAGAAGTGCAATAGATATCACATTATGTTCACCGGAAATATCTCAATATTTTACCTGGACTACAAGTACGGACTCCGTGGATCAAATCACCAACCAATCTTCGTCAAATGCTCAATGGAGGACCCCACATCAACATCTTGAAAAAAAAGCACAAAATATGGAACCTTCGAAAATCAAACTGGGAAAAATATACAAACAATTTTGAACAAAAGAGAAGGAGAGGAGATGAATTACCAAGAGCTGATAAACGAAATGAACAAAGACACAGAAAAATCCATTCCCAAATACGCTTACGCAGATAAATCAAAAAAGAGAACTGGTTAAATTTGGTGGAATGATGAATGTAATAGGGCATGTGAGAAACGGAAAGCACTGTTAATCAAATACAGAGATAAACCATGCATTGAAAACCTCAATAACTATAAAAAGCAAGATGCGATGGTGACAAAAATTACAAATGAAGTGAAACGGGAAGGCTGGAAACATTTTTGTTTTTCTTTGACCAGAAATAATATGAAAGAAATATGGAACAAAGTCAATAGGTTCAAAAACCAAAGACAAAGTAATAGCAATCCAATAGTCGAAGGAGAGTGGATAGAAGAGTTTCATAACAAAATTGCACCAACCTGGGTGAACCCCTTGATAAAATTTGATCAATGCCATACAAACAACGAAATACATTCCATTCACTTTCATTGAACTCAATATAGCTCTCCGCCAACATAACAATACGGCTCCAGGAAAGGAAAATATACATTACTTCATGATTGCCGAGCTACCAATAAGAATGAAACAGAAATTACTACCTATTTTAGTGAAACATGGACTGGACAAATAGAAATCCCACAGGAATGGTACGAGTATATAGTGGTAGCTATACTCAAGCCAAAAAAACTTGAGAATCAAGTCGACTCCTATAGGCCAATGACTCTTGCTTCATGTGTTATAGAAACATATGAAAGGCTTATAAATACAGAATTGAAAGATGGTTGGAAACGAACAAACTCATTTCGAATGATCAATATGGCTTCAGAAAAAAAGATGTACTCTGGAAGCAGTTACAAATATTACAGTAGACACAAATTTAGCATTTAATAAAGGAAATTCAATATCAGCACTATTTTTAGATATACAAGGGACATAAGCTAATGTTAATATGTTGATTTCAAAAGGAAAGATGGAGCAAATGAATTTCCTTTATATTATAACAAAAAATATATTCAACCTCTACCTTGACAGAAAAATATACATTGAAATTAATGAAAACATAATAGGACCACGCTATACTCAAGTAGGACTACCACCAGGTTGTTATTTGAACCCTCTGTTGTTCATTATCTACACTGCAGATATAAACCATTATCTGACCATGTTAACCAAACTTATTCAAATCGCGGACGACTTCTGTTTCTACAGCGAAGGAAAAAATATAGAGCAATCTTTACGAGCAATTGACTCGAATATGAATTTAGTTGAAGAAAAAATTAAAGATCTTCATGCAAGTCTCATATGAAAAATCAGCAGTGAGCTCTTTTCCCGAAGCCGTTTCAATAAGATCCAACAGTATCAATAGGACCATACACTTTACCATACAAAAGTTCAGTGAGATATCTAGGAATTGTAATAGATAAAAAATTCATCAACCATTCACAATCAGCAGCCTACTAGGAAACAGACTCGAGCAAGGTCAGTCTGGTTCCGAACAGAAAATGATCGCCAGTAGATGGCAAAGGATATTTTTGCCGAAACGTCATGAAAAAACAATCCCAGCGAGCAACAAAACACAGAACACGAGTCGAAACCCGAAAAACAATTCATCATTATTTGCTTTTGTCTTTGGCTCAGTTGGAGCCAGTGATGAGACTTCGAGGTCGGGGAGATTACGCCCCCGTCCCCGAGTCATGTGATTTTATTTCCAAGTGATTCTTGAAATTGGCTCCAAAGAAGTTTCTCTTCGCACCCCTCCGAAACGGCTCAACCGATTTCATAGAGTTTTGAAGGTTTCAAGAAGAGATAAATAACGACAGAATACTAACTAGGCTAGGACCAAAATAATTTCTTCAACCGGTTATTAAATTTTAATACAAGTGGATAGATGGATAAATGGATAGTGGATAAATGGATAGAAAATTTACCAAAATATTTTCCACTGCCCTCTATATTTGTCAATATCAACAACAACGTATTTCGACGTATACTTTTCATCCCCCTATTATTCAATTCATTATTAACCGGAAATATTTTCTTCGTAATTTGTAGGCAAGAAGTGGAGAAGTTGGAATATTCAACTTTGTCAAACTTTTGCAATTATTGAAAAAACTCTTCTCCCTGAAATTTTACTACGAAAAATTCTGGTTCTGCAGAGGGAAAACATATAATTTGGCTGCATTCGAATATATGTTTGATGAGAAAGTTTTCTGTTAAATACTTCAGGTTTTCACTACCCTGTAGAAGTTCAATGGTGAAGGTATATCAGAAAATGGACAGATCCGATGTTAATTTCCGAGATATAATCATGGTGAATTTCAATTTACTATACTTTTTTGGCATTATGTATCCTGACTTTGATAGTTTGGAGACCATCGTCATCTACATTGTCAGAGTTCTCATACTCTTGGGTGAGTCTATAGGATTATTTTGAATAGACTTTGTGGGCTAATTTCGATGGAAGAGTAAACTTCCAAAGTTTGGTTAACAATGAAAGATGTAAATTCTCATACACTCGTCTACATGAATATATTTGTATTGTAATAATGATACTTTTTCATCAATTGGATTATTCAACAGTGAGTTTTTAAATTTTATCGTCAGTGCTGTTGCTCATTTTTATTGATTTCACATTATCGAATGTACTTCCACCCTCTGGGTTCCAAAGTAACAGATAACAAAAACTGTTAGCTCTATATCATTACTTCAAATTTTTTACAAAAAGGGCAGAAACATATCGAATGTTGTGTCTTTTCAATATTGGTGATATCCAAAAAATATTGATTATTGCCACCTTATCTGTCAAGAACTCGTTTGAGACTCGGACATACAAATTTAACACACGCCTACTTGATTAAAAATGAACCTGAACCAACGTGCTATATACAGTGTCAAACATAAAGTCCGCATCAAATGGGATTTTTTTTGTTCATCTCTTCAAGCAACTTTTGATATCTTCATCAGGTTGTGCTTTAAAAATGATGCCAAATGACATGCATATGACCGATCAAGTGATTTTTCTTCCCTGTCAAATTTGACATTTTCTCCAAAAAATGTTCAGAAAAGCAGTTATTGCTCGAAATTTCGAAAATCGGTAAAGAAAAAAGATAAGCGTTTTCTCATTTTTCACCCATATACCAATTTTTAGCTTTGTAGTACAAATTTGATTTTTTAACAGTTTTTCGAAAATTTGACTTCTGCCGATTTCTCAAATTTAGCCAAACCTCAACAAAGTCAGTGCTTTATGCCTCACTCATGTTTCCAACGCATTTTTATCAGCAATTGCAATTCTAAATATAACTTATTTCGCAAAAATTCACAACACCAGAATGCAAAGTTGATACAGTTTTTAAAAACAGATAAATATTTCGCTTTATTTCTACTTTTTGCGAAATATCTCGATATATAAGCATAATTATAGAACAATATCACTGAAAAGACAATAATTCATTCTTTACTGCACTTTTCAAACAGGTAAACTTTGATTTACTAATTATGAAAAATTACAACGAAATTAAACTGAGGGTACTGTGGAGACAATTGAACTGAACTGAATAAGCAAAATATTACATTGTCATTTGACATTTGTCGAATAACTCAAAATAGTGTTTATCAGTATTAGATTCAAAATATTTTATTTTTTTTCTTGTGTTGTTAAAAATGCCGAATCTTCAAGAGAAAATTGAAATCGTTTCAATATGCGGCGAGAATACCGGTCACCGACAAGTAGCTGATATTTTCAATGCCAGACATCCTGCAAGA
>WOGR01011102.1:0-10680 GCA_015342045.1 Leptinotarsa lineolata | reverse complement strand
TTTTTCAATAAAAAAATCGCTAATAAAAAATCCCGATTTTCGACTAAGAAAAAATATCGTAGTATGCCCTGAAACTTTAATAAACATTTCAAATTTTATCCCAAGGTAGACCTTTTAGTACTTGACATTTAAAAAAAAATTATTAAAATCGATTCACAACTTCAAATTTTAGGGGGGTGTTTCCATTAAAAATGGGTCACAATGTATGTTACCCATATAAAACTGTTGAGAAACACTTAGTTCTAGGAGTGATAGTATTGTGGCAGATTCAGACTACCTTTATAGCTAAATATTCCTACAAAACTGCCTGTCGTATAGTTTGGATAAATATTATTTATCGCGATCTTTTGGCAAAGAAGTTTCTTTCATCGATTTTAAAAGGCTGAATTTCGAAGGAGTTTTGAGCCAGTGATTTGAGGGTATTATACAAGATGCTTCACTTATATCGATAAATATAGAGAGTTTTTAGCAAGAAAAGAATTATAATTCGTAATATTTTCATAATTTTCAATCATGGAAGAAAGAAAATATCAGGTTTTGGTCAAAATTCGATTGTTGTATAATTTGGTATGATCGAATAGCACCTCAATTCATTTACCATCTCAAACGCGTAGGCTTTGCTTGGTTTGTATGACAGAAAAAATGAATGCGTTGTTGATATCTGTTGAGAACTGTCAGACGTTCATGAACATTTAAGAAATGTATTCAAATGATGAAAGGACTGATATGCTATTTATTTATGCAAATTCAATTAAAACTCCTCTGTTAAGCTTCAGTGGATGAAGCGGTAACTGTATCTTGTTTCCTAGTATTCCACGATATCGTACAATTATCAAATGCCTTGAACAAGTATCCTGTCGTAATTTTTTTATCAATTTCATTGTTACTCCAATCAGAATCTACACAGCCAATTATCAGACTGACATAATCGCATTTAGAATATGTTAATTTAATTTCAATTGTACCTTTAATGTATCTCAATACTCTTTTCAGACATTTCCAAAGTTCATGATTATTTTCACTATGATACTTACTCAAAATATTAATTGCCAAGCTCAAATCTGGACAAGTGCGTAGCATTGCATACATGAGTAGACCAATCAAGTTTCTACATGGTGCATAATAATTTTCATTAATATTCAATAGATCGTAGTTCAATTCAGTTTCCAGAGGTGCATTCACCTTTTCACAATCATTCATGTTATATTCAATTAAAATTAAATTCAGTTGAGAACTTTGGTCTCAACTAATTTCATTATCGTTTCTCTCGATTGTTATTCCTGAAAATATTTTTGTTTGATAAGTCTACCATGCGAAATATATTCATCAGATATTGTTTGGAACTATTCATTACTTCTATGTCTTTTATAGATATCAATAAATCATCTACATATAAAACAATATATTACATATAAAACAATATATATTTTCATTCATATTTCCTTTATTCAATATATAAAGGCACCGATCTACTTCGGAAGTTTTGAAACCCTTTTGTTTTGAAATATGGTGAATTTTAAATCATTCTCAGTTTTTAATATTTTTGAGTCGGTATCGGATTCATTACTTTTGGAAGGAGTTTCATCGTCCAACCTTTTGTTTGCCCTAGAGGAACTGAAACTTGATTCGTCCACTATAACATCAGGTGCGACAAAAAATTTTTCAGACTGCACGTTCCACAATTTGTAACCGTTTGGTTCATATCCGACTAGTATAACTTTGAATGATTTCTCATAAAATTTTTGTTTTCTAATTTTGCTATGGACATTAGCAGTAAAACCAAACACATATCATTTTCGGGTTTTTGTTATGACACAGTTCGTATGACGTTTTATTTATTTGCAGTACTTTGATGGGAGACATGTTCATTGAATAGGTTGCTGTGAGTAAAGCTTCTTCTCAGAATAATTTGTTCATATCGATGGCAGTAATCATTGAGATTTTTCTGTTATAGAAAGACTCATTAGTTCTGCAACGCCATTTTGCTGTGGTGTATGTGGAACTGTAAGGTGTTACGTGATTCCTTTTTGAACGCAAATTTCTCTGATGTCATATGATAGATATTCTTCACCATTATCACAATAAAGATTGACTACTTTCGAATTAAAATACGATTTACTTTCAGCCACATAATCTTTTAAAATGTGCCATAGGTACATCTGATTTGAAAGTAATTAGATATGTAACTGTATAGTGTGTACAACTATCAATAAAAACTACGAAATAATAATCAATTTCTATTGTAGGTGGTGTTATAGGGTCACATACATCTGTATGAATAATGACCTTTTATTACTAGGTTTTTGTTCAACTTTTGAAAATGGTAGCCTTCCATATATGCAAGATTCACATATAATTACACTTGGTTTTATTCGATAAATATGAGTAATATCACCGATCATTTGGTTACTCTTCGATTGTTCGAATTTAGCTTTAGTGTTATGACCAAGACGTTCATGCCATATTTTATAATAGTTTCTACTACTCATATTCAACAATTTAAGATAAATTTATGTGTGGTTCATAATTTTTAAAATAACTTTAATGAAACCAATTGAATGCTAACCTGTCAATATGACTTGTTCGTTACATAATACTTTTACACCATCAGTGTGAAAATGACGGTCAACCCTGCTGCTTGAGTGCGGGATACTGACAGCAAATGGAACGTCTGAGGAATACAGTACGTTTTTCAGGTTGCCGCCAACTCCTAGGTTCGTCGTCACTTGGATAGTACCACTTACGATAGTTGCTATTGAAATCCCATTTTTCGCAACACTAATTTCCAAAGACTTCTGTAGGCATGAATATGTTGTAAAAACATCCAGTCGATTCACAGTGTGATCTTTTGCCCCGGAGTCCAAGGGATGAAGATGAATCCGTCTTTTTTGTCTAAAATTGTTTGAGTAGCTTGGATTGTGCTTGGACGTTTTCGCTGTTTTTCTAGCATATTTTTGTAGTGGTAAAAATCCCTTTTCAAGTGGTTTCTTCTTCCACAATGTTCACAGATTAGGTATATGTAAGACTTTATGTGGTGATTAGAGTATGGCTTCTTCATTCTTGTGTTACCTGTTACTTTGTATTTTTTTTGTTTCTTCTGCATTACTTTCAAATCTATGCTGTTATCATTTCTTTTCAATTCAATATCATGATCCAACAGTCTTGTTTTCATGAAAGCAATGTTCAGGTTATCTTCTGTAAGGGTTTCAAGAGCTGATACAACTCCATCGTATATAGAAGGGAAGAGTCAGCAAGAGATGAGACACCTTATCCATTTCATCTAATTAAGCTCCAGCGGAAACAAGTTCGGTTACTATTTCATCAAAACGAATAAAATTTTCTGATAGAGACATTTCTCCTGGGAGTTTTAGACTCAATAATTGTTTCATCAAAGCCAGTTGAGTTGCAAGACTTCTTCGTTCATAAATGACATCCAGGCTTTTCGGAATATCTTTGGTAGAATGTTCTTCTTTCGCGAAGCTCAGAAATGAATCACTCAAGTACTCAACTAAAGTGCTCTTTGCGATCAGATTTTTCTCTCACCATCATCTTGGTTTTCAATATCCTCGTCTATAACATCCAAAACTTGTAGTTTAGCAAGTATTGATTTGACACGGAACTTCCAGATGTTATAACGTTCTCTATTGGATGGTTGAATGTTTCGTTTATTATTTTTGATATCCACTTTATTTAAATGGATCAGATTCACAAGAACGTGAGTTCCACGTTTGTTTCGTAGTGAATTTCATCAGTTCGGACTTCCATTGTCTAATGTTGTTATAAGATGATTTGAAATCCCTGAAATAACAAATGCAATTGAAAATCAAAAGAATAGCTGAAAATAATCATCTCAAGGTTTTTTGCTTAATATATTTATTATTTTTAGCTAATCTTTTAATTTTCAATTGTATTCGTTATTTCAGGGATTTCAAATCATCTTATACAATATTAGACAATGGCAGTCCAAACTAATGAAATTCACCAACATTAGTTGTTTTACATATGCTAGGCTCATAACCTGTTACAATAGGGCATCAAATTGAAACGACCAATTTAGGTAGATTCATTGTATTTATTTTTATATTCAGTTATACAAGCATACTTGATGAGTGCTCTAAAGCAATTGACAAATACATGTAATAATATCTTGTCATTCTAGTACAGATAATTCATTATACAGTGGCTTCATTTCAAAACTTCCCACCCCTAGTACTTTTAGCAGGAAGAATTTGCCGTAGGCAAAAAACACGTCAATTTAGATATCGAGGGGGAAGTTTAAAACCAGTGCCAGTGGTATTGTAGGTTTAACCCCCTCACCCTTAGCGACCCCCACATAATAATTCTAAATGGGTTATTTGAAGACAATGGTATACAAAAATCCCCCGCAGCACATTCAGGATCTAAGACACAAGATTACTGACACATGCAGACGAATTAATAACGAAACATTTACAAAAGTCAGACAGGAATTCGAGAATAGATTGTACTTTTACTTAGCTACCAATGATAAACATTTTCAACACCTAATAAAGTAAGATACATTCATTTAATTCCAATAGCTATCATTTTATTTTCTATTATAATATAATTTTATTTTTGCCCTATTTTAGAGAACGGATCAAACAATTTCAGTTTTCTAAACGGGCTTGAGTGAGGATTTTTGAGATCTTCAAAATGATGTGTTACAAGATAGAGGGTGCCATTCAAAATTATTAAGTGGGGGCAGCTAGGGGTAAGGGGGTTAAACCTAAAATACCCCTGGTACTGGTTTTAAACTTTCCCCTCAATATGTGAATTGACGTGTTTTCAGCCTACGGCAAATTCTTTCTGCTAAACGAAGTAGGTAGTGTTTGAAGATACTTTATATTTATGATAAGAACTTTATGGAGACTTTTTATAATTTTATTTCTAGTCAAAAATATAACTGAACTTGACAATATATATCAACATACAACCATAGAAACATCGAATAAAAAATATATAAATATAATGTGGCTCAAATTCATTTCTGTTGTTAATCTCCAACACCCCTTCTCAACAATAATGAATTTTCTGTCTTCAATTCAATTCAGCTTCTTAATGTTGAAAACTTTTCAGGCCCAAGTGGTTTTGCCAGAAAATCAGCCAACATCAAACTGGTCGGACAATACTGAAAATCAATCATTTTAAGACATGATTGATCGTCTCTGAGATCTCGATTTGAAAATCTTAAAAAAGTCCTGTCAAATATATGGTCTGTTGACAAGCTTCTGACAGAGAGATGAATTCTGCCTCGGTAGATGAAAGTGCCACACAAGTTTGCTTCTTACATCGCCAATCGAACATCGCTTTCATGTATTTGAATAAATATCCACTATTTGACTTTCAGTTTCATTTCCAGCCCAGTCAGCGTTGGAAAAACCGTATAAAATATTATTTCCTTCTGAAAGATTTCCCAACTGAATTTCTATATTCAGAGTTCCTTGAAGATATTTCATGATCCGTTTTACTTCTGTCCAGTCGTATTTGTGAGGATTACTAACATTTCATCCAAGAATTGACGTAGCAATACATATATCTGGCCTTGTATTCACAGAAAAATACAATAGTGCTCCTATTGCGCTTCTATAAACATCTTCATTACGAAATTTTTCATCAGTGGGAAATCTATTTTTGTAGTATCCTGTATCCAAAGGAATGCTAGCTGGTTTGGCAGATTCCATATTGAAATTTTTCAATAGTTTTGAAATGTATTTCTGTTGATGAATATAATAAAGTCCATCACTATTTCTTTTTTCTTGTATTCCAAGATAATTTTCAATGTTTCCCAAACTTGTCAATTTGAAATTTTTTTGTATCAATTCGGTTGTTTTCTCGATAATGGTGATGTTTTGACAGGCTATTAGAATATCATCTACATATACAGTATGTAAATGAAATTATCTTCCTCTTTTTTAGTATAGAGACATTGATCACAATCACCCGTTCTAAAACTGATATCAGTAAGAACTTTGTTTATTGTTGAATTCCATATTCGAACTGATTGTTCTAATCCATATATAGTTTTATTCAATTTGCAGACCAAATGTCCTTGTCCTTCTTCAATATAGCCTTGGGGTTGTTTCAGGTATATTACTTCATTCAAATCCGCATTTAGGAAAGCCGTTTTGAAGTCATAATGATGAACGTGCATTTTCTTCCTCCCGGCAATGGTTAAGAGAAGACGAAATGTTGTTTGTTTGACAACTGAAGTAAATACTTCGTCATAATCAAGACCATATTTTTGAGAAAAACCCTGAGCAACAATCCTTGCTTTATATCTGGATATATTGCCTTGATTGTCGGTTTTTAATTTAAAAATCCATTTGCTTCCAATTGCCGTTTTATCTAGTGGTAATTCAGTCAATGTCCAAGTATTATTATCTTTCATGGAACGTATTTCCTCGTCCATAGCCTCGATCCATTTGTTCGCATCTCTCCATTTCTACACTTTGGCTCGGTTTGAATGTTTTCCACTGAAAATTATTCAGAATGATTCTTGGCTGGAACACCTTTATTTATTCTTTGTGATCTTCTCAAACCGTGAACTTCATCTTGGATTTCCACATTACTTTCTTTCGAGGTTACACTTTCCTCAACTTTCTGGATACCAGTCTCTTCATCAGTCATTTCTGCAAAGTATTCTTCAATATTTTCTGTTGGAAATTCGGTGTTTACATGAATATTTACATTAGAAGTTGATGATTTTTGACAGAATGATATTTCAACTTCACTGTTGTCATTTTGACATTCACAATCACATCTATTTTTAATGTTTTGAAACTCGTTCATTTGATAAAATCCGCTATGAGCTTCTTCTGAAATATGTACATCTCTGCTAATGGTGATTTTTTCAGTGGTTCTGTCAAGAAGTCTAAATGCTTTGGAACCAGCTTCGTAACCAACTAATACGAATTTCTTTGCCTTTTCACTTGATTTATGGCGTTTTTCTTTAGGAATATATGCATAAACAATACTGCCAAAGGTTTTAATGTGATTTACATTGGTTTCTTTCCGTGCCATACTTCAAAGGGGATCCTATTGGTTAACCTTGTCAGAACCATATTTTCAAGTAAGTTTGCTGTCATGGTTGCTTCGCCCCAATGAGTATTTGGTAGACCAGCATCAATTAACATGTACCTGACCATCTCTGTTGAATATCTATTCTTTCTTTCAGCTACACCATTCTGCTGAGTTGAATATGGCGCCGTGAGTTGCATTTCTATACCTTCATTTTTCAGGAAATTCCTAACTTCTGTGTTCATATACTCGCCTCCTCTGTCGGATATGATGATTATTGGTTTTTTGTAAGTTTTTTTTTTCGATCATTCTGACGTAATCTTGAAGTTTCTCTGATACTTCGGATTTCTGACTGAGAAGATAAATAATGGAATATCTACTATAATCGTCTATGAAGGTGAGTATATACTTCTTTTCTCCAGGAGTTATAGTACACATGGGACCACAAATATCAGTATCCACCAAATCCAATACTTTGGTAGATTTTGTCAAAGATTTCTTTGGGAATGATTTTCTTGACAGTTTACCTTTAATGCAAGTTTCACATGTCAATAAACGTCCACAATTGTTGATTTTCATTCCATTCACCATGTTTTTATGTGTAATTTCTCATATAATGGTGGAATCACGGTGGCCAAACCTTTTGTGCCATAAATGAATGCAGCCGTTATTATAGCCTTCCCATACAGTCATTGCTGAATTGTACTGATTTAGTTTATATAAATTACCAACCAGCGTTCCTTGAGCAACAACTTTATTATTTGATTTGATGAAAAAATGCTGCCCATCAAATTCGACTTTGAATCCAAGAAGTGTTCATTGCTTTACCGAAAATAAACTTGTACCGAGCTCGGGTACATTAAGGGTGTCCTTCACTGTGATTTCTGTTTTCTTATTGTCATTCAGAATACAAGATAACTGTCCTGTTCCTACACCATAAGAACGAACTTTTCTAGAATCGGCTAATTCAACTTCACTCAGCGAATCCCTGAAATGCTTGAAAAAATCCTTATTGTTTGTCATATGACTACTTGCTTCAGAGTCTATGTACCATTCATGAGCTTGAGCTTTATCATTAACGTTGAAGCAAACATGAGTGTTTTTGTCAGTTTCTTCATTATCTGTAGAAACTACATTGGGTGTATTTGATTGTCTTTCCGATTTCTTAGAATAAAAACTATCTTTCTTCATATATCCCATTTTCTTACAGAAATGACATCACATTTTTCGAGTTTCAGTGCTCGAATGCCTTTTTAACCGGCCCCTTTCTTGTAAACTTTTAGAGCCATTTCACTATTTGATGTGGAATTCTCCTTCCGCCTATGATACTCCTGTACCAATTTGCCTTTTACCATTTCTAGACTCAGATCACACTCTGCCCTTCCTTCTAATGCTGTTACCAGACTTTCATAGCTTTCCGGGAGACTGCATAAAAGTGGTGCTACTTGTAGATTCTCTGCTAGATTTTCTCCCAATATGACTAACTGATCGATAATGCTCATCATATTAGCTATGTGCTTTTCCATGTCACCATTTTCAGGTAATGTTGTTTAACATAACCGCTTCAGCAGAAAAACTTTATTGGTAAAAGTTGGTTTTTCATATTATTTCCTTGAATTATCCCAAGCTTCTTTGGCTGTTTTACAATTCTTAACATGTATCACTGTGAATCTTCGATCAATAAACCAATTGTAGCTCTCGCTTTGCCATCTTTTGCATCCCAATCACTGTTCCTTTGTTCAGGTGGGTTTTGATTAACTGTGCTCCATAGTTCTTCTTTCAGTAGAAGCATTTCAACCTTATATTTTCATATTAGGCAATTATTGCTATACAGCCTGACTATGTTGAAATTTGTCGCATCTATATCAACAATAGTTTTACTTATATATGCCAGTTTTATTGAAACGTAACTGGGCCCATAACCTGTTTGAAGATACTTTATATTTATGATAAGAACTTTATATGGAGACTTTCTATAATTTTATTCCTAGTAAAAAATATAACAACTGAACTTGACAATATATATCAACATACAACCATAGAAATATCGAATCAAAAATATATAAATATAATGTTGTTAATCTCCAATAGGTACTAGGGGTGGGAAGTTGTGAAATGGAGGCACTTTATAATTATATTGGAATGAAATGATAAGCCACAATACAGGGTCATTCCTATTTAATGTTTCATTGATAAACCCAACATGAAAAACAGGCTAATTTCGAATAGACATTTAGGAATTACATACCTCAGTATGAGGTGTTGAAGTAATACGTTGGAAAATGAAATGGAAATCGAAGTTTCTGAAGTGTTTTTCAATGGAAAGTATCTTTCAACAGTCTGTGGAAAGTTAATTCCGATTACTGCTTCAAAACCGTAATATCTATTATGCTTGTTTGACATTGACCTAGAAGTCGGTTGAATATTGAGTCGGTATATTTTTATCAACACGTGGTATGAACAAAACATAATCAAACGTCAGCTAACTATGCCGTAATCTTTTTTTTTAGTTCATTCAGCCGATAAGATTCAAACCTATTAGTTTCGCAAGAAGTTTACATCAGCGAATTTAAAACAACATTGAAAGTGAGCTCACCTTTCTAACCTATCTCCTAATACTGTACTTCTATCACTTTTTATTGGATTGTACAAATCATCTACTTCCAAGGTTTTACTGTAGCCTCTCTTGAACATTCCATAAGTATAGCTGAAAAAAAAAATTGTTACTGATTTTCTCCAATGTTATAACAGCACAAAAAAATATTAACTAAACATTTCAAAGATGAATATCTATTTCAAAGTGAAGCAATATTCAAAAATTCCATTCAGCTTAAATCGTTACAGAGCTGATCACTCAGCACTGTTTTTATGTTTCGATGGAAAATCGTTACGTTTTTGGGAGAAAATAACTTTGAAATTTATTCAACTCAAAGATATTTTTTTGACAACAACATTTCACTTTTTCAGTATACATGGTAATATAAATTATACAGTGTATAGAAGAATCAACAAATCCAGTGTTTACGTTGCCATCAAACTTTTGCAGTTCAAGTTAGGGAAGTCGAAATTTTCTTCTGGTGTCTCCAGTGGACTTGTTGGATCCCCTTATGACGCTCCATTGATTACAATATCGCATATGGATCGGTAGTTTATGATTTCGTCTCTGAAGAATTCATTTCGCTCAAACTTCTGTGATAGCTCTTCTTCGGTAGGACACATTATTGAATAAATTTAAAATACTACTCGACCGTTATTTTCGTTTTATTTTTTAAATGGGGGTTGTTCCAGGGAGAGGGTGGTTTAAAAGAAGTTAATTTTTACGTAGAAATATGTTTCCCTGAATCACAAAGTTTGCGTGTTTCACGATTTTTCATAGTCTTACTATCACCTGACTTATTCAGGATGACTCGTTTCAACTGAAATTCACAAGTATAGATTGATTACGCTCTTCTGCAGTGCCACATGTATGAACACAATATGGCAACTATATTTTCGTTACATTCTATAATAATAATAACAATAAGGCAAGGTGGTGGGGCCCATAACGATGATTTGCCTACCGATGACAACCCTGGCAACGACAACGGACGCTTTGAGTGGACGAATGAGCTAAGAGATAGCCTGATGCATTTTTACGAGAGT